>JACEGR010003269.1:0-108552 GCA_014170235.1 Listronotus bonariensis
AGTAACTCAATAATAAAGTGACGATACTTCAAATAATCATCTTCAATATCAAGTAAAAGAAGTCCCCAATACAAATGCCTTATTGTATTGCAACTAGAGTGTTTAAAATACACCGGCAAAATACATTGCAACAATGATGAGTTGAGTAAGACAAAAAGACTAAAAAATCTGTTTAGCGACATTTAAAAGGTAAAAGAAAAATTAAAAGTAAAAAACTATTTGTAAACAAAGTTTTATTTAAATGCCCTAAAATAAATAAAATGTTGTCGCCTGATTAAAAGTAGATAAACAAATAAATTAAATATCTTGATCCGAACATTTCTTACTTTTTTAATTTTTAAACTAAGTTTACAGGAGTACTTAAATCTCGCACCAAGCTTTTATATCATATACAGAATCAGCTAAATAACATAACACATAGGCAATGTAAAGAAAAGAGACAATCACACGTGAATACCTGCATGTAAAGAAATCTGATTGGATTAGTCACATACATACTTTTTTGTTGCTTTATTCGACGATATCCCAATATCTACCTGCTTAACCAGTATATTATGAAATGACGCTTTATTTCTATAGTAAAGTTTTTTAAAAAAAGTTTATTTTATTTGTTTTAGTGCAATTTAGGGCTTTTAGACTTCTTGGATTTGTAAAGAGAAACACTAGGCACATTGTGGACACCAGGGCTATACTTGCCCTAAACAACTGCCTTGTAAGAAGTATTCTAAAGTACTGCTCTATTATATGGTCTGCTATATATCTGTATAATATCATGAGGATCGGGTACGAAATAAGTTTGCCAAATACTTACTTTTTAAGTTTCACTTCCCCTATGTTGGCCTACCTTATGAGACCAGGCTTTTGTTGTGTGGCATAAAGACTTTAGAGCAACGCCGGAGGAAGTCTCTTCTGATATATCGTTACAACATTGTAAACAGTATGATTAACTGAAGCGAATTGGTAGAATTGTGTTTCCTATCGAGTTTTTGCCGGGCGAACCAGACAAACGCAACACAGGGCCAATTATGGTTCAACGACCTTTTGTACATAGACTGCTTAAAAATTATAATCGCTGTTATTCAGACAAAGATTTATTTAACTGTAGCCTTCTAACTTTAAAACGATGTTTGTAGACTTTCTGTTTTATTTTTAGTGTATTTTCTTGTATTTTTTTCATATATTTGAGTTATTATTTTAGAATAATCACCTTTTATATTTATTGATTTTAAGTACCATTTAAAATTAATAATTCTGTATTGTGCTGTTTATAAATAAATAAATTTAAATTAAAGTTTATTTTAAAAATAGTTTTACAATGCATAAATTTAACTTAAAATAAATTCTAGCAAGGATTAAAACAAAATACTAATTTAAAGTTTTAAAAAATCGTCCAACTGTTAAAATACTTTTGGGTATTTAAACATACAGCATTTTTTAACGGTCGCAAAAAAAATTAAGCTAATTTAAATATGTTATTAGGAAAATAACCGAAAATCAGCATATATTTATTTTTATCTATTTTAAGTATCTTTTTTACCCTGACGTAAGTAATGGGCAAACACATTTTTAAATTAAAGTCAGTATTCAATTTGAATCTCCCAATAACACGTTCAAAGCACATAATTAGAAAAGTAAGTAATTGAATTCTTTGTAAAAAACCCTTACTTAAATGTTTTTACGCAAAGCACTCGACGCCTTTTTTTTAAACAATGTCACAATTTCAGTAAAAGCACCCCTTTATTTAATTATAGTTAAAAAAAATAGCTTAAAGGCTGTAAGAGTGGAGCAAATAAAGCCTGAAAAGTAATTCAATTATAAGGGAAAATTATTTAAATATGTTTGATACATTTACTTTTTATAAAGTTTTTAAATAAAAGTAAAAAGGCTTTAGGAGATATTGGAATATATTTTTAAAATCACAACATTACTGAAAAATATTTTTTTTGACATACACCCAATTAGAATGACACGTGTAACATGTAACAAAATCAGTACACAGTAGACAGAACTTCCGGGTTTAACACTGTGTGCGAAAAGGTACGAAAATAGCCTATTTTAAAATTAAAGGCTTTGAAAAAGAGTAAATTGGTTTTTATACAGTAGTTGCTGATTTAGAATGTAAATAAATTATTGGCTTTTTTCTGGTATCGACACTTTTTTATAATTAAAAACTTGATGATAACGATTTCCTAATCTAGAGAATATGATTAATTTTTATTAACTGGAAAGTTAAAGCGTATTTGTTTAAAATTAAGATAATAAGAGTTCAAATATTGTCAATTTTTCAATATCAATACTTTTTCATAATCAAAAAAGGTATAATTAGTGTGTCCCAATTTAGCTAAGTATGATAGTCCTAATCATAATCCCGCCAAATATGAATTATTTTTATTACCTGGGTAGTCATGTTAAAATTAGTTTTATAAGGCTATTTGTTTAAAATTATTGGCGTTTTTTAATAACAATACTTTTTCAAAATCAAAAAGTTAGAATTAGGGTTTCCCAATCTAGCGAAATATGATAATCCGTATCATAATCTAGCTAATTGGGATTAATTTTTAATAATTGGTTATGTCCTGTTAAAGTTAGTATAAGCCTATTTATTTAAAACTGAGATAGTTAAAGGTTTTTTATTTGCATTTTTCTAATATCGATTTTTTCCATAATTAAAAAACTTTAATTACGGTTTTCCAATATAGAGAAATATTAAAGAAGAATTTGTAATCTAGCTAATAATGATTATTTTTTATTAACTGGGTAATCATGTTAAAGTTAGTTTCAGAAGCCTATTTGCTTAAATTTTTAAATAAAAAAATATTTATTTTTGGGGTTTTTCTATATCATTTTTTTTTTATAATCAAAAAGTTATAATAACGTTTTCCCATTCAAGCGAAATATTTGATAATTCCTATTATAGCGTAGTTAATTATGATACATTTTTATTTAATTGGGTAGTCAGGTCAGCTGGTTTAATAAACCCATTTGTTTAAAATTGAGATAATAAAGGGTTAATTGTTTACTTTTGTCCAAAATTACTTGTTATATTTATACCTATTAGTTTTAAAACATTAATTTTCGACGGTTGATTTTATGTGAAATTAAACTGTTTATTTTGAATATGGTACACATAAGTCATTAAGTGTTATTTGTTATATTATTCAATTATTTATGAATGTTAAATAACTTTATTATTATTTGGACAAAATTACAGTAACACTCTTTTATCTGTCACTTAAAGTAGTTTTCGATTTTTGTAAATTTCCAAGGGTAGCTTGCAGCGTTTTTAGGAATACATAAATTTAATCACCTGTTTAAAATTTTTACATTCACAATCAAATTAAAATTTGCTTAGCCAGTATCATTGCTATTATTGCCGTCATCATTAACTTTTTTTTTAATAGCCAAAAATTTGCTTTTTACCTAAAAAACTCTTATTTAATTTTTAAATCCATCACATATTACACATTACAATTATGCAACAATTCAATCTAGAAAAACCATCATTCACTATTTTGCAATTAAAAATTATGATTCTATCCCAAATGTTTAAAAAAATTTTCGTTTGCAGCTAAGTATACATCAATTTTTTTATGACAGGCTACTATAAAGTTAATAGGGCTGTTTTATTACATTACGTAAATAACTTTTATTTAAAAGCTTGAATTTAAATTATAACAAATAAATAAGTAAATAAAAAGAATAATAATAAAATGGATTCATACTTACCTGCTAACGAAAATTTTCAATAACGTTTGGAGTAAAATCATAATTCTTTGTCGAATAGTGAATGATCGTTTTTGTTTTTGGTTCGAAAAGTCCCATAAATTTAAACTGTACTATGTCGTTAAATTAGGCATTAAAATATATGTTTATCCGGTTAAAAATCAAATTCTCCGCCTATTTTGAAAAAAACAAAAGTTGATGATGGCGGTTCTAAGACGAAACGTTGGATCCAAATTAAATGGCATTATTTTGTAAAACGAATAAAGTGGCAATAACTTATATTAAATAATCTTTTAAAATAAACTCGAAAAAAAATAAAAACCCGCAAAATTTCGGGTTGTTCTGAATAATTTTGGAGCAGCGGTAGTTTTTAAAATTTTTAAAAAGGAATATTGTTAAGTAAAAAAATGTGCAACTGTTCCCTAATTTAACTAACCCTGTATCTCTTACTGTTTCCAATATCCCAGTGTTGGCCCTTGAATTTGTACCAGCCTGTATACCGGGTTCCCACGAAATTACTAGCAAGCCTCTCGTTTTCTTAAGAAGTTTTACACAAGTTTAAAATTTTGGTAAAATAAATAGTTAGATACGATGCAAATTTTTGATGTTTCAGATTTTATGCCGCACATCCGGTTTAACCGGAAGTACTCTTAACTTTGCTTTCTTAAATGGAACACCCTATGTACATATTTGTTAATTAATTCTATTTTCAATTCCAAGAAAATACATGAACCATCTAAATTAGTTTTTAAGAAATTGGTGTTAAAAAATGTCACGGTAACCGCCATTTTTATCGATTTGTTAGAAAAACAAATGATGGTAGAAAAGAGCTAATGCGATTTTTTTAAACACATTTAATAAACCTTATTTCCTATTACCGTTCCATTCAAATGGAAACTACTACCATGAGCCTTAAATTTAAACTTAACATTCATTTTTAAAGGTTTTTTTTGTTTATTAAATCCTACCTCTGAAAACTTTTAGTTTTTGAGATAATTTTAATAAACGCTAGGCTTCCTTAAAAATAGCAAAGAAAATATATTTTCTCCAAGACGGGAAAAAATTGATATTTTATCTCTGTTAACAGCAAACTTCGGTGGTATTCGAATAGGCAGTATTCTGAATACATTTTGCCGGTATTCGAATACATTTGTGCATTTGGTATTTGGTAGTTTTTGATTAGTATTCGGGATTTTGTATTCGAATACTTTAGAAGTATTCTATGAATACTATTTTTGAGTATTCAAATACCACAATGTGTAAAAAATATTCGAGTACCAAAATTGTCATGATTAGAATACCGAAAGGGAATGGAAGTAGGAAAAAATAAGGTATTTTTTTGCTATTCAAATTTCATTTTCTTTTTTTTTAGTATTCGTTGTTTGTTTTTATAAAATTACTTTTTTGTGAAAAATGTATTTAATTTTAGAATATATTAGACAACATTAACATTTCCCTTATATCCAAAGTACACTCAGACATTTTTTAACTTAGTATTCAAATAACTATTAACCAAGAACTGTAAGTTCTAACTCAATAATTTAAAGATGTCAGGTCAAAAACTTACATGTACTTATATTTAATAACTTCTGTATAGGTTTCTACAGTAATGCAAGGACTAATATTGTTTTAAATACAACAGTCGACCAGTTTAAAACTTTAAAATTTTACAGAATTTTTTGACTTTATTATATTTAAACAAAATGTTTTTATAACAATAAGTCGTTGTTTTTCTCGTCATGGAAAAGAAAATATAATATACACGAAAAAAATATTTTAGCTCTCAGTTTCTTGTCTCCTTTCGCTTCGCGTCGGGAGACAATACAACCTTGAGCTGAAATCTAGTACTTTTTCCCTTGTTTAATACTTATTTTTACCGTTTAAATATTATTAACCTAAATACTATAAGGTTTAAAGATAGGACACAATTAACAAAGAAAAATGAAAAATTAGTGTAATTTAAGGCTTTAACAAGTAGTTTCCTTTTAAATTATTGAAGTTATGTGTAAAAATGCATTAGTCCTTTTCTACGCCATTTTCTCACAAACTAAATAGAATAGGTATAACATGTGGCACAGTTATTTTCTTGAGATTGCCTCTGGAATTTTTTTAGAAAAATATACAGGGTGTTTCATTTTAAATTGCAAAGTTAAGAGCACTTCTGGTTAAACCGGATATACCACATAAAATCTAAAACAACAAAAACCTGCATACTATCAAACCATAAATTTAACCAAAAGTTTAAAATATTGTAACTCTTTTTAAGAAAATAGCAGTAGCTAGTAATCTCGTAGATACCCGGTATACTAGCGCGTATTGACATTACTTACACATACATATATTTGTATCACATCTTGAAACGTATAATTTAAAAAAATCTAACTAAACCACTAGATTCTATGTAATAATATCTACCAACATGAGTTTTTACTAAACTTACGTAACAAGACAACTGAAATACTACGGGGTCTAAAAATGGAGAAATATGAACTTGGCCCTATATATCAAAAACTAAGAGAGCCATAAAAATTCTATTTGTGTCAGATTTCGTTTAATTAAAAAGTAGCAACAGTTTGTGAAAACGCAAGGTCTGTATCTCCAATATTAACCACGAAATCCAGACACCCTGTACCATTTCTAATTAACTGTGCTTTAAATATCTAGTTTTATTGCTTTTAAATAAAATTGTTTTTTCCGCACATAGCTTACACACCATAAGGCAATAGGTATAAAGCGATATCTATGGACTTTATGCATAAATTATAATTTTTAAATTGTACCAACCTCTATAGCCTCCTGAACTTGACTTCCCGATGCAGGGGTTGTTCCGCTAACCATAACAAATTTGTTCCATTTAAAAGCAATAAGTAACGCCACTACACTTTTTGACACCTTACTGGATGGCGGTAAAGTTCTTGCAAAAGTTGAAAATGTTGTTTTGTCTGAGACTTTGGTGTCACTACATCTCTGAAAAAAAAACAAAGTATTAAACAACATACTGTATAATATTACAGTAGACTCTTAATATAGTGAAATAATTAATGCAAGGCCAGTTCACTATTTTGACTTGTTGACTGTTGCAAAATTACTTAGTTTTTAATGAGTTCTACCCACATTTATCACTAACCTACAGCAGCACTACCTATAAACTCTTGTTATATTGTACAACTAATGCCAAATGACTAAATAGAAAACAAATAAACGTTCGTTAATCGTTTTTTTGTCTTAACTTCCCTATACGCCGTGTTTACTATATCGATAGTCTACTGTACTTTCTTAGACTTCCATTGCCTTTTATATTTTACTAATACACGGTGTTTCGGATGGTGTCTATCCTCAATCTTCTTCAAGTTGTAAGTATAAATAAAAGACAATGAAAGTTTAAAAATGGAGTATTATCTAGACACGCGGCAGCGTGTCAAGCTAAGTTCAAGCGCGCCGTGTGTAATATGCAATCCACTTGGTGCCATCCTCTATAACCTAAAACCTATTTTACGTAAAAACATAAAACGTGGTGTTATTTATATCCATAAATCCCAAATTTTAAACAGGTTATAAAGATATGAAGGTCCAAAAGTCGTCAATTTTCACTGACTGACTGACTGAGTAACCCACTTTAAGATGACCCAGAATGATAAAATTAAGAATCCAGCTCGGTAATTGTGTGGCGTAAAAACAAATTCAAAAATAATAAAAATAAGTTAAAAAAGTAGAGAGGTTAGAAAGGGACACTATACAAAAAAAAAATAATTTTAGCGCTTGAACCGTTGAAAAATAGGCACTGTTACTTTTAATCTTTGGGTAAATGTAGACAATATCATGAAAAAAAAACTATGCAACTGAAACCCAAGAAAAAATATCTAATCTAAATACCTGCCTACTTTTCTTTACAAGAAGAAATTTATCCCACCAAATACATAAATGTAAAAAGGTGAGCCAAGTTCAATACTAAAATTATGCTTGGCTGTGGATTTCGCCGTAAAAAATAATAGAGATCTAAATGATTTTTAAGTTTTGGCAGCAGGCGCGCCTATGTATAAAGTGCGCCACGCTAGCATATTTGTTTACAATTTTCTTGTGCGTATATTTTCAAGGCCGTGCATCTAGGAATGCCTTCAGTAACTCGTTATCGTTCAGTAAAATAAGCTGCAAGTCGGTGTCTGATAAAGTTCGTTTGATTTAGCTAATCGAAGTGACCCGTGTCGTTCTTGGCGCACAAAGTGCTGCACGCGCCTGATCATGTAAGTTATTTATTATTATATTCTATATATTTATCGTTAAGTATTTCGCTCTAAAAACAAATATTTATAGTTTTTACCATATTTACTTTAAATCTAGATAAAAATACTATTTTTTTCTGTTTTTTTTTAGGGCAAAATACCTTTCTACCGACGAACTTTCCAAAATATTAAATGAAGGTCCTGATATTTTTGCTGATGTTCCTGATCATCCTTTTGATGACGATTCAGAAGAAGAAGAAGAACGTATTGAGTATCAAGATCATCAGAGTGACTCTGAAGAAGAATATATTCCAGAAACTACACCAGAATCCAGTAGCGATGATAGCGATAGTAGCGATACTCAACGGGAACACTTTTTGGGAAAAGATAAACAAACTGTCTGGTACAAGCAACAATTTCCTTTTACAAAAAGTAAGGAAAAAAACATTTTAAAAAAATTCCCTTGTCCAAAAGCTGGTGCACGTAATATTTCAAATGAGGTTGATGCATTTCTTCAAATTATTGATATTTCCATGATCGACGATATTGTAAAATATACAAACTCATATGTAAATTCCAAAAATTATCTGTACATTATGCAAGAGAAAGGGATGCTAAGGCGACATCGAGAGTGGAAATAATGGCATTGATAGGTTTATTGTATCTACTAGGACTAAAAAGCTAAATCATACAAATGTATTAGAAATTTGGACTACAGATGGGACTGGAATGGAAATTGTTAGGGCAACGATGAGCTACAAAAGATTTCTATTTTTACTGCGTTGTATCCGGTTTGATGAAAAAGATACCCGATTAGAAAGACGTAAAGAAGACAAATTAGCAGCCATAAGGTCAACTTTTCAATCATTCGTAAACAATTGCAAGTCAAGTTACAGTTTAGGGGAATTTGTAACAATAGACGAGAAACTACAAGCCTTCAGAGGACGTTGCAGTTTTGTGCAATATATTCCAAACAAGCCTGCCAAATACGGAATTAAAATGTTTTTACTCTGTGACGCGAAAACGTTTTTTACAAGCAATTTGGAAATATATTGCGGAAAGCAGCCAGATGGACCATATTTGCAATCTAATACTCCTACGGACATTGTAAAGCGGCTAACTAAAGATATAGAAGATTCCCGCAGAAATTTGACTACAGATAACTGGTACACCAGTTATCCATTAGCAATGTATTTGCTGCAAAAAAGATTACTTTTATTGGCACTATAAAAAAAATAAAAGAGAACTTCCAACAGATTTTTGCCCAGCAACAAACGGGAAGTGAGCTCTGTTTTATTTGGCTATCAAAAAGATACCACATTGGTTTCTTTTGTTCCAAAAAGAATAAAGCAGTCTTGGTGCTATCGACTATGCATGATTCAGGTGTAGTTGACGAAGACACCCAAAAACCTGAGATAATCTTGGACTATAATGCCACAAAAGGCGCAGTTGATACTGTGGATCAGATGTGCGGCACCTACTCAGTTGCGCGAATATCTAGAAGATGGCCGTTAGTAATCTTTTATGCGTTGCTAGATGTAGCTGGCATCAATGCTCAAGTATTGTATTGCTCCAATGAAAGAAATACCAAAGATTTTAGAAGAATTTTTCTAAAGAAACTGGCACTGGCTCTTATGAAACCACACCTTGAAGAGCGGTCCAAAATTCTCACACTTCCAACTGACATCTCGATGTTACTTTCGAAATATTAACATTAACACTACAATTACCTGTGACCGATGTCGTAAGCATGTCTGTAAAAAACATATAAAAATTACAAGTATTTGTGGTACCTGTCAAGATAAACCTCTAAGTGACCCAGAATAAATGAGTTTATATTTCTTGGTTAAATCAGAATTTTACTTAAGAAGAATATGTATTTTTTATATTTGCATTTTTGAAATAACTTTTATTTTAGAATATTTTGTACGTGTATGAAAATCCTTGTTGCTTTTTTCTATAATAAATATAATATTTTTTTAATATATAGTGTTAGTTATTATTTTTAACCATTATAAAAAATAAATTATGAAGGTAATTTGATAAAATTGATCTAAATAAATCCTGGTGCACATTATACATGACGCGCCAGCTGGTGGTATAATTAATAGTTTAAAAAACTAAAAAACACGCTTTTATATGCAACCGAACTAAAAATTAAAAATAATTTTTCATTAAAAAAATATTTTCACTTCATAGTAAAAAGCGTGGGGTGCTTAATATATTAAATGTTATAATTATTATATTTGCCAATATCTATGATGGAAAAGTTATGAAAAAATAGTAAAAATGCACCCCACGCTTTTACTATGAAGTGAAAATATTTTTTTAATGAAAAATTATTTTTTAATTTTTAGTTCGGTTGCATATAAAAGCGTGTTTTTTAGTTTTTTAAACTATTAATTATTTTTCATTTTTAGTTCGTTATATTGCACAAAATTCTTAATATAACAGTAAATTAGAACATACTATTTAATTAAGCAGCAAAAAGAAAATAACCAGCCCCCTATGAAATGACAATGGTAGCAAATTTTAAAATTTGCAAAAGATTGCAACTCACTAAAAATTTCTTCTTCATTAAGTAGCAAAGTTTCAAATTTTGCCAACAGATGGCAATCCAGGCAATGTTTGGACCGTTGCCAACATTTTGCAATCCACTAAAAATTTCTTCTTCATTTAATAGCAAAGTTTGAAATTTTTCCAACAGATGGCATCCTAGGTGTTGTTTTTATAATATAATGGAATTTTTTTTCCTGGCGATTAAAAAAAAGATAAAGGGATACTGTTTGCAGATTATTGCATTGTCATGGGTCCTTAATACGTGTGCAAAGTTTCAAAGAAATCGAATAGCTGGAAGTTGGTTAAAATTAGGCTCAAAGATTCCGTTACATAGGCAGCCAGATAGATAGTTACAACCCAAGTTAATAAAAGCGTGTTAAAAAGTAGCGCGCCCGCCGCAGGGTTAATTAACAACATAACTAAACTGTTATTTTAATATAATAAAAGTAATGTAGCTAAGCTGATTAAATTCTTGGTTCTTTGAGATATGCTAGGACGCAAATTCATCTTTGGGCTTCAGAAAGACAAAACACACCATCAAAGATATACACACACAAAGCACAGCCCAGAAATAAATAATCTTATTTTAATATTTGCATGACCGCTAATCTACATAACGCTTATCAAAAGGAATTTTGCAAACTCTGCGTCTTTGAACGGGTCCATCGGTGTTGCCGCATTTCGGGTGCCTTATTAGCGTGTTCATATGGAGGGCCGCATTTACAATGCATACATATGTATGTTATTGGTACGCCACCTAGGAGCATACTACTGAACTAGTATGAATATCTGGAGAAATTCGACGTTAATATGGCACCCTCCTTATTTTTTAATATAAGGCTTATAATGGCTATATGAAGTACCAAAAAATTTTCACGGCAAAACAATCTGGCACCCAAAGTCGGGAGCCACATTGTATTCGCAGGTGCCACATTGTCAATATATATATTTTATGGTGCCATAATGTTAAAAACTATGTATATATATATATATATATATATATATATATATATATATATATATATATATATATATATATATATATATATACCTTTAAAATTTTAAAAAAGTGTAGTGTCATCTAGAAAATTTAAAGAATAGAATTCTGCGATAATGAAAGTTGAATTAACATTTTTTTTAAGCTATTCCTTTGCTAATTATTAATATTTTTTTAGGGGTTTCGGTTGTCATAAAAGGTGGTATGAAAGTTTATATAATTGATCTATAAATTTTTCGCTTCGTGGAGCTCTTCTTATTTAGGCACTTAATAAAGTTTTACAATTTTTTAGATTATTTTTCTGTTAATTTGAATTTTTTAAAGTAAACAAAAAATGAGATATTATTTAAATAATAGCAGCTTTAAAAATTGTAATAAAAAATAATTAACGTTAAAAAAATTGCATAACTTTAATATTATATCAATTATTTAAACTTTTTGGTATGTAAAGGATATCGAGCATAAAGAATGTAACAGTAATAGCGGCATTGTTGCTAGATTTTTCAGTTTTGTGTTATTCATATCTTTTTCGATTTTAAAATGGAATGCCCAATTTATTTTCTTCGCACACAAATTTTTAAAATTGCATTTTTACTAGTGGCTATGTTATGACAATACCACATGTTAGTACACAGACAATGCTGCCTTTTATGAAGAAAAATATCCTTTATTTAATGTATTTCTTGTATTACGGTTTAGATATAAGATAACTGATTAAAGCAGCAAGCTAAACCCAACTAGGCTCTGGATAAAAATATTAGATACTATAATTTTTACGTTATAAAAACCCAAGGTTAGTTTATATTTATAAGGTTGCGACACATCCTCAACTTTTAGGCGGTTCGAGGTCGGCGACGCAAGGAAGGGTACTCCACAGAGAAAAGTTGGCAAGACTGGGTAAAATCATAGCTGATGAGCAATTCAGTGGCGTCTAGAATTTGCGCATTTCATTTTGCATTGTTTTGGAAGTGATATTTGTTAAAAGATGTAATTTCAAATGTTTTTTATTTAAAGAAAAAGAATTTACAACTTAATAATAATTAAAAACTGTTGTGTAAACGGTTGTTCTACTAATACAATAAACTGTATATCTCCGGTACTGAACAACATGGCCAAAAATGGGAGATGTGACGTCATAACACGTCAAAGCAATATGGCCGAATGTCGCGACCCTTTATAGACCGACTTTGATAAAAACCTACACAATTAAACTTACCTTGAGTTGGTGCTTCCGATGCAGTCAGGCCTATTAGGTATTATATTTATACAAAAAACAGTCTCTTTTAACAACTTATCGTTTTGTAGTAGGTAAACTAGTTTTTTTTCAATAATTATTTATTAAATAATTTCCTAATTAATTTGTGTTTTCGTTTTTATTCGATTCGCGTCGGGTAGAGAACTGAATCCAAAATTGGCCATTTTCTTGTACGGCTACAACATCAGGTTTCATATTCCTGTTTCAAAACTCAGTTTGTACGTGTGTTGTAAATTTTAAGATAAGACACTACAGTTATTCTGTGCTTTTTATGTAGTTTTTATTCAGTTATTTATATCGAATTGATTGGACAGATGTCGCAGTTCTTTCGTATACTAGAAATGCCACATAGGTAGAAGTTTAACACAGTATTTTAAATTTAAGAAAAACTAAATCTGAAAGATTTTATGCAATATTTTAATTATATTTTGTATAATACAAAATATAAAGCCATCATCTATGAATCGAAGACCAATTTATCGGTAAATGGTCTGGCTTAACTCTTTATTATAAGCAGTTTAGCAGCTCTATGGCGACAACCGTATGGAGACGAGTATGCGTTGAATGGTCAATTTTTACTATATTCTCAGCCAATGAAATTATATGGTAATCGAAGAGCGGCGACGTTCCCCAAATCAGACCGCGACAGGGCAATAACGACCTTTCTTTTGAATCACTATATCTATTTAAAAAAAACTGCATCAAAATCCGTTGAGTAGTTTTAAAGATATATAGCCTACATACATATTACAGACAGACGCAAGAAGCGACTTTACTTTATAGTATGTAGTGATAAGTATAAATAAATATCACAGAACAAATCTACATAAAGTAAGTAAATTCGTTGCTTTTTTATTCTTACCTGTTTTTATAAAAAGAATAAGGAAATCTGCCTCCAGAGAGAATCGAACCTGGGCCGCCCGCCTGACAGTTTATCCAATATAGCCGACCCGTGCCGTTTGGCGTTAATATTTGAACTTTTTGTTAAATCATAGTAAAATAACGCCTGTAACACTTCTGAATAGTGAAGCTTTCTGATTGTAAAAGAATTTTTATGATAGGTTCAGTACTTCCGAAGATTAACGGCTACAAACAAACCCACAAATAAAGTTACAAACTTTACTTTTTTATATATTAGTATAGATTTCGCGGCAAACCGGGCAAAATTAATTTATTGTAGATTAGATTTGTGAAGAAAGAATATTTTCAAAAGGATTACACAAAATGAGCTTGGAATGATATAGCCAAAGAAGTTAGGTGACAGGTTATCAGGTAAGAAAATATTTAATTTTTTATAATAATGTTTGGTAGGATTTTGACTTTTCCGTTCTTGTCTTAGAGGGCTCTATTATGGCACCCGGTGGGATAATCCAAAGGGGTAGTTTTTGCCGGTCGCGGTCGGGTTCGGGAAACATCGGCGTTTTTCGATTAACATATAACTTAATTGGTTGAGAATATAGTAAAAATTGACCATTAAACGTATGCTCGTCTCTGTACGGTTGTCGCCACTTTAAACACGAATATTTGCGTACAGACAGTGCAAAGCTTGTCGAATCTCGGTCTCGACCATAGAAATCAGAGGTAGGGAGAAAGCCAAAGCCGTTTTGTTAACATGGCACAAAAAGCATTCGCGCATGGTAACATGGCGCAAGAGCAATAGGTATTTTTTAATATCGATTTTAATGTAAAGGTTTGTCATCTAGCGTATTCCACAAAAAAGTTAATAATACTCCTGCAATGCAGGTAACTTTTTTAAAAAGAGACCATTTATCGCGCGCATTCGCCAAAACTTGGTAATTATACGAAATATTTTTAATAAATGTTGCGCCCTCTAGCGCTTTTGGCAATACAATTCAATAATGTAGGTAACTTTTTAAAAATAAGAGGTCTTTTGCGGAGCGTATTTATCAAAACATGCTAATTCTCCGAATGTACGATAAACGTGACCACCACGAAGCCTTATTTGCGCATGACTCCAATTACCGTTCGGGTCCCTTGCTTATACTTTATTGAACGCATATGTAATATTCCTCTCCCCCTTAAAACCTCTTTGGTCTCGACGCTTTTTTAACACGCTTTTATTAACTTGGGTTGTAACTATCTATCAATCTGGCTGGCTATGTAACGGAATCTTTGAGCCTAATTTTAACCAACTTCCAGCTATTTGATTTCTTTGAAACTTTGCACACGTATTAAGGACCCATGACAATGCAATAATCTGCAAACAGTATCCCGTTATCCTGCTTTGGAAAAAAAAATTATATTATTATAACCACTGCTTGATACAACCAAGTGTCATCTGTCCTAGAAAACTGGGTTAATTTTCTTTGTCATCTGTCACCTGTACGTCCCAGTGGTACCAACCACCGGCCATTTCAAGAGTTCGATCTGAATCGATTTTACTCAAATTTTATATTAGGTTATTTTCAGAAAGTCTATCTGAAAAACTTTGCTATTCTTGACAAAGAAAAATAATTAATAGTTTAAAAAAACTAAAGAAACACGCTTTTATATGCAACCGAACTAAAAATTAGAAAAATTTAAAAACAGTATCCCGTTAAGTTCCAGCATTTTCTAGGAAAATAGGAAAAGTGAAAAATCGTACGTTCTGGCGGATGCGCCAGATTAGACAATTGAATAATCGAACTTGACAACATTTGCCGACGGGTTGGGGACCAGGGGCTCAATTCTGCTAAACTGAACTCATTCGTTCCGGGAGCGTATAACCTTCATCTGTTTTTTTAACACGCTTTTTAACGAACGAATAACCTTCACTTGTTTTTAAAACAGGCGGTCATAAAACAGAAATCTGTATTACCAACTGACATCTGACAAAATTCACAGTCATAACATAACCTAAAATTCCTTTAATGTGAAATTAAAGTTTCAGTTAACTAAGCTATTAAAAACAAAGTATACACTTTAATTGAAATACAAGAAGCAAATAAAAGTAACTAACAAGTTATTGCATATAACTTTTATACCATCTTCCATTTATACTTTCTAAAAGGCCTTTATTGAGTGTTAGAAACTTGTACCGAATGTTAGATTAGGACAAAGACTGGAAATGGAGATTAGCAAACTACATTAAAATATCACTTAAGGTAAGTAAACTAAAGTAAACTCATATTTAGAAAAAAACATTTATGGTAAATTTCTTTTTAGTTTAAAAAGGTAATATTTTAAAAAATATTTGTCTTATTTATGCAAATTGGGTAATTGTTTCGAAAGTTGGAGCAACCCCCATTTTGACCAAATTTGATATACAGGGGCACAGAACTAATAAAAAAGGGGCTGGTTATTTTCAACCAAGTGTCATCTGTCACCTGTACGTCCCAGTGGTACCAACCACCGGCCATTTCAAGAGTTCGATCTGAATTGATTTTACTCAAATTTTATATTAGGGTATTTTCAGAAAGTAAATCTGAAAAACTTTGCTAATCTTGACAAAATGGCGAAAAAATTTTTTAGTGAATAAACTGGAGCATTTATTTTTAAAAAATTAATTGATATAACGAACTAAAAAATGAAAAATAATTAATAGTTTAAAAAACTAAAAAAACACGCTTTTATATGCAACCGAACTAAAAATTAAAAAATAATTTTTCATTAAAAAAAATATTTTCACTTCATAGTAAAAAGCGTGGGGTGCTTAATATATTAAATGTTATAATTATTATATTTGCCAATATCTATGATGGAAAAGTTATGAAAAAATAGTAAAATGCACCCCACGCTTTTTACTATGAAGTGAAAATATTTTTTTAATGAAAAATTATTTTTTAATTTTTAGTTCGGTTGCATATAAAAGCGTGTTTTTAGTTTTTTAAACTATTAATTATTACCGAACCATTTGCATTGGGCCTTAGACACAATACCAAGTGTCACCGTCAGCGGCCAGCGTTGAGCGAAAAATGTGAGAGCGCTGTCTTTGATCTTTATGCGAGAATAAAAAAACCTGTTTATTTAAATCAGCCGCTCGACGCTGACGCTGGTTATCGTGCCCGAGGCCTAACGCTTTGTTTTCAATTGAGCCGTGCGATATTTGTCTATTTCTGTAACCCGCAAACACGAAGTAGCAAATTGTCATTCGTTTGTTAGAATCTTTTTTACGATGTGCGAGAATTAACTAGAATAACAATTAATATTTGTTAGGTGGCTATCGCTGTCACAGCTTCAGTTTGATATGCAAACGAAACGTGCTGCTATAAATATAAATGACATTAAACTGCAGAAACTTTAACATGTAATTAAAAACTTGTGCTGTTGTTTTTATTTCATAGAAAAACATTTTTTTAACTAACATAAAAAAGATCTACACACGTTCAGCCAAATAAAAAGGTTCATAAGAAAGTCGTAAACAAGACGGTGTAACTCGTGTAAAACACTAACAGGTTGAGATTAGACAAAGAATGCCGGCATGTAAAAATGATGAGTCATCAACCCCGCTTTGTTATTGCTTTGCTTGCCTAGGAGCCTTTTGATTTGACTGAACGTGTATAATATTTAAAACGCTAAGCCAAGTTTATGAGGGAGTTGTACAGCTATAATTCGCATAATCTTTTTGTTTTTAATTGATTATTGCAAACTTTCAACAGTATTATTTTTATTTTTTAATTGCTATTAATAAAAGTTTCGTCGCTAAATTTTTATTGAAAATTTTTACTTCATTAAAATTCTAAGATATTGATAGTTTTTACCGGGAACCTTATTATTTTAATAATTAGTTTTTTATGCAATTTTTAAAATTTTTCGCCCAAAAAAAAAACAAAGTAGCTAAAGACTTGCCAACCGTGCAGAATTTGGTTGCATTAGGGTCAGATGGAGAAAAATAGCACTAAAAAAATAAAATCGGAAAACAATAGAAAACTTTTTAATATTTTGAAGGTGGGTATAATAATTTTGCATCTAACATATTTTAAATTATTTAGGCTTTTTTTTGTTTAATATCCTAATCCTTTTTGTTTTTTGAGACCTAAACAGTATTTGAAATTTCTAGTTATTTAAGGCCCATTTTTTACCACACTTTGTACTTTTCTTTCTCTATCCTACACACATATATTTTGTTTTGATATCTATAATTTGCGTACGTTTTAAAGCTGCACGGTGACGTCAAATAAGACAAAAAGAGTTTATAGGAAACAAACACAAGACATAAAAAATGTAGGTTTACCAATACTGCCATTCTTGCAGATGCAGTTTTTTTAACTAGGTCTTTGTGTTACAATAATATTGGTTATTTATTTACACTTTTTTTAAATAATTTCTTTATTATTAATTTAAACTATTTTTTTACTTTCGCACTATCTAGCACAAATAGCCAAGTTATACAGATACTTTTGCTCAAGGTTGTTGTCCTTTCCTGCCCGACCTTTGCTTCTCATTCTTGCGATCTTTGAAGATCCGCATCCGTGGCCTCTCTAAAAGGCGCAATACTAACGGACCAACTGTTTGAATTTATGCTGGATTAAATTTCGCCAGCTTATTTTAGATAGTAATTACTAAAGATATTATACATACATTCAATAGACTTATAAAGACGTAGTTATAAAACTTGTACATGCTGCAATAGAAGATAAAAATGCAACATATATTTATTTAAAATCTTGACCAAGATTTTTCTGCACACCCTGTCAAACTAATCGCATATGCTCGATTTTCTCCATAACCTTTAATACAAAAATGCTTTAATTTAAATGGCCATATCTCTTTTATTTAAGGTTATTAAGAAAATTTAAAAAAAATGTTAGAGAAAGGTAAAGATACAACTTTGGCGTAACCGTTGTTATTTTTTGTTAATAACAATACATCTTACAGGGTGATTAAAAGTTTTTGAAAAAATTAATAATTTTTAGTCTTTCTGTATTATGTGCTGTTAACACAGAGTAATTAAATTTGTGATGATAAAGTATCAGAAATGGGTAGGGGTATAATTTATTCGCAAATAAGATTACTGCCTTTCAACAGCACATCGTACAGGGCGGTTAAAAATTATTTATTTTTGCCAAAAACTTTTAATCATTCTGTAGAATGTATTGTTATCAGTAAATAACAACGGTTACGCCATACTTATAGCTTTGCCATTCTTTAACATTATCTTTTTTAAATAATTGTCTTTATAACCTTATTATTAAGAGAGATATGGTCATTTAAACTAAAGCATTTTTGTATTAAAACTTATGAAGAAAATCGAGCATATACGGTAATTTTGGTGGGATGTGCTTTAATTTTTAAAGTCTTCTTTGGTACTGTTTATTATAGATCTACTGACATGTTACATTTTGGCGGCAACTCCGATTTTGACCAAATTTGCTATACGGGGTTCATTTAATCATAATCATTTGAGTGATTGGTATTTAAAAAAAATGGTTGTCTGTAAGGTCGGTTTACGTACGATGAATTTACGTGATAACGTCATAAGGTATTTACTTAAATTAAACAGATCAACTGCAAGTAACTGAATGTGGCATTAACAATTTATTTCCAACTTTTGAAAAAAAAAGAAAATTAAACAATTTACACCACATTTACTTTTCACTGCACTTCCTACTTGACGAAAACATGTAAATGTATTACTGTATAGAAGGCGGACAGCTCAAACTACGAGAGAAACAGATGTCGAACGCGGAGGCCGATTGTGCTTCTTTTGCGCTCTCGCTTGCACTTCAAGTTTTAAATGGAACGCCGCATGAGTCCTGTTTTCTTGTTCATGCAGCCGGCCCCATCGAATTATAAGACGATATCTCGTCAGTAATAGAGAATTATTGCAAGTTGCCTTATGGGTATTATTTATACCGGCCTTATTAAATAGTGCTTGTGTCCATAATTTAGAGTTATTGCAAATCATGTTGACAGTATCATTAACCTAAAAAAATGGGAAAAAAACGTTAGTTGTTTTTCTTTATTGTTTTGTGTTGTAGGGTTTTGTTTTACACAATAAAAGAAATACATTTAAAAATCAAGGTTTTAAGAATTTTTACTTCTAAAACTTTTCGATTTTGTGCTCGGCAGCCGTTTGGTTTACAGGAACAGTTTCGAAGTTAAAATATGACCAGAATAAGGCACTACCTAAAGCGGACATAAATAAAGCCAGGCACTATCCTTATTAAGGGAGTTCTTATCCCTCCATGCATGTGCGCAAGCTCAGATGTCAAAATAAGGCCGGTATTATTAGTGCCTGATGGCTTTATTTTACACCTATGTAAGGTAAAAGAAAGTAAGGCTTTTTTGTAGCTTATCAATGAGAAGACATCTTTAGTGGTTTTAAATAATTGTTCTCCCAATCCTAATGATACATCTGGAGGGAAACTCTGTATCTTTTTTGTTGCTCTTCAATTTTTCTTACAATAACTAATTTTTTCATTGTTGGAAGTTCACTTGGGCGTAAGGGCTTCTGAGAAAATGGCATATGTCCAAGCGCGTCACAATCCAAATAAGTTTGGGAATGCCTGAATTAGAGAGTTAAACAGATTTGTCAACATTTGATTTTAACCCCTTTAATGATAGCCTAACAACTTGGTTAAAAAAATAAATACACAGTGTGTCCGCCTAAGTTCTCTACATATGGGAAACTTTTTTATTATTAATTATACGAGAAAAAGTTATTCTTTATAAAAAATTCTGCATGGTCTACAACCTAAAATGCAATCGTTAGATTTTCATTTTTCTCAGTAGTATACTATGTATCTCAAAAATTTGAATTTTGTTTAAGAGGAAAGTACCCTTATTTTTAAAATATCAAAAATTATTATTAAGAAAAATGTTTAGAAATAAAAATAACTCTTAAATATGCAAGCTTGTTCATTTACAAGAAAAAAGTTTTTCTTTCATTTTTGTGCGATAACGAGCATTTCTGTGACTTTTCACTGTTTTGACAGTTCTTTAGCTTTTCATTTTAAAATAATTATTTACAAAATGTACAAATTTAAATTTTCATCGTTTATCTTAAAAAAAAATCTTGAAAATAAATAAGTTTGCATATTTAAGAGATTCGTTTCTAAACATTTTTTCTTAATAATAATTTTCGCTATTTTTAAAAATAATGGTACTTTCCTTTTAAACAAAATTCAAATTTTTTGATATACCTCGTATACTACTAAAAAAATGAATATCTAATGATTGCATTTTAGGTTCTAGACCATGCAGAACTTTTTATAAAGCATAACTTTTTTCGTAAAATTAATAATAAAAAGTTTTCCATATGTAGAGAACTTAGGCGGACACACTGTATATTTCTTTTTAAGCAAGTTGTTAGGGTATCATTAAAGGGGTTAAAATCTTGAACAAAATTCATGTTTTTTGAGAGACCTCGTATACTACTGAAAAAAAAATTAATATCTAATGATTGCTTTTTAGGTTTAAGATCATGCAGAACTTTTTATAAAGAATAACTTTTTTCGTAAAATTAATAATAAAAAAGTTTTCCATATGTAGAGAACTTAGGCGGACACACTGTATACAGTTTTATTAAAAAAATGTAAATGCTCTATGCATCTGTTCTTATAAAATGAATAATTTAAGTTTTATTCAACACCATTCTAAAAATATAGCAGATCTAAAGTGCATCGATTGCTTGTCTAACGATATTCTAAAATGTAAACATCCTTACTTCCCTAAATAAATCTGTCAAAGTAGCACTCCTATTTTATAAACTACACTATTAGGATTTTTATTGCGGTTTTTAGTAAAAATAGTAATATAATCCTAGACCTATTAAATTTACCGAAATACATTATTACCATTAAACATGTTTTTTATGTAGTCTTTAAAAATAAGTTGAATATTACTAATAAATGCGTTGCTTCAAATTGCAAGAAAAACTAGGTAAATAAAAAGTATTCTGATCGCGAAAAAGTTAAAACGTGCAACTACAAAGTATTTAAGTGTCGTATTTATAGTGATTCCATAAGACGTCCTTGCACCTTGAGGCACCCTTGAGGGCCCCTTAAAGTTTTTAAGGACGCCTCAAGAAAGCACTATGAATACAACCCTAAGATAATTTGACAAGAATATAATTTAACAATTTAATATTTATAAAAACTTATTCAATATTTTTCAGTAAGGAATTACCTTCTGAAATTTGGCCGTGCATTTTTCAGACACGCTGTAAAAAATCTACAAACATATCGCCCAGGTATTTTTCGACGTTTAAGCCAGGCGGATGATAAAGCAACCAGAAATGATACACGTAAAATTATCATTTAAAAAAATATGATTCTCGTCTTGACGTGACGGCAATATTTAATAATTGTCTGGTCAAAAAAACGATGACTCATAATAATATGACTTTTCTCGACCGTTTTTTACCTTGGGGCATTAATTATAATCTGTATTGCCATTTACAGTTCAAATCAGTCTTTATTACATCCTGTTATTGCTTTTGTCAACGCAATCTGTGCAAAATACATTTTTATTAAAAGTTGTTTGATGCTTTAAGCGGGCCAGGGCTTCAGCTGCCATGTGTACAAAGTGTGCACTGCACACGGGCGCCATTCTTGCAAAAATAAAAACGAAAATTAATTTTAATATAAGAGTTCAGAAATTCAATAGGATTAGGTAATAAAAACACAAGAAAATTTATTAGTATATCAAGTATATCATCCAGTTTCTGCCCATTCATATTTGCGAGAACATGTCAGAAGTCGGGCGGTAGTTTCTTAATTTTAAAAGCTTTTATTTAACTTGCAGTATGTTATGTAGGGGTGGTATCTTGCAACTTGATTTTGGGCATTTATTTTTAACCGATTAAGCTAAAATTTGATATACACGTTTAGTTTGGATGACAATGCATGGTGAGCTATGAGACGTCATTCTGAATCCAACATGGCGGAACCCCCAAGATGGCGGACTAGTTATTTTTAATGTACTTTTACAATATGGGTAACAAATAAAAGGGCTTGCCAATAGTAACTCAAAAAATAAATTCTAAATCCAATATGGCGGAATACCCAAGATGGCGGACTAGTTACTTTTAATGCACGCCTACAATATGGATATCAAATAGAAGGGCTTGCTGGGAGTAACTCGAAAAAAAAAGTAACATTTTCCTAAATTCCAACATGGCGAAACACCCAAGATGTAGGACTTTTTAAATACACTTCTGCAGTATGGATATCAATTAAGAGAAACGCAAAAACTAAATGACGTCATTCTAAATCCAACATGGAGAAACATATGAGGCAAGGCGCGTACTGAAATAGTAGGCAAGTGACATGGCGGCTAGGTAGTAAATCAATGTCAAAAAGCCATATTTAAAACCTGTGTAAATATATACAGAAGCGCGCATTAAATTAGAGTGGCATTGGAATGGTGTTTGGAAAGTGTGAAATCAGTTGAGCACCACTTATCTCCAAAAGCTAATTTTTGAGACTTTATCTGTCACTAGATCACCACCTCGCTGCCACATTACGTGCTTGCCACTTCAGTGCGCGCCTTGCCTAAGATGGCAAACTAGCTATTTTTAATGCATTTTCACAATATGGGTATTAAATGAAAGGGCTTTCTGAGAATAAGTCTAAAGTTAAGGAGACCAAAATTAATAAAAAAACATGATCCAAAATGCCTTAAGGGGCGCCAAAATCCTTTTATGCACACGGGCGCCAGTAGTCCTTACGGAGGCCCTGAAGCGGGCTTTACACGTGTCAAGTATATTATGCAAGTTGCTAAATTAAGTAACTTTAAGATATGATATATGCAAAATGCAGCATGTAAACTACTGAATTTAATACTTGCGCAAGTAGATAAATATAAAATATATAATATATAAAGAAACATTAACATGAAAGTAGTTTCTTACTTTAGTAACTTGCTTAAGTTGATACGTGTAAAGCCGGCACTAAAGTTTATTTTTTCCGTGACGGGAAAAAATTTAACATTTTATCATTAGTAACAGGTAATAAAATGTGAATTTTCAAAGAATTACTTTTTTCCCGTGGAAAAAAGTAAGTACTTTTTTCCTGGACATAGATACACGTAAATAAAGGTAAATGTTTAATTTCAGAATATTTAATTATACATAACTTACATTGTCTCTATATCAAAAGTCCAATCAGACACTTTTTAAAATTATAATATTGCAAACAACTACTAAACAATAACTTTTAGATTCAAATTTTTTATTTGAATTCGTCAAATCACAAAATTGCATTGGCAGATATTTAATAGATTTTTAAAGGTTTCCATAGTAATGCTTATGAACGCCGGCAGGATGACATCCAGGAGGGTGCAAAAGATTTATTGTTAAGGAGTCAGGAATAAAATTTAAAGTTCAGAAATTTTTAAAGAGCAAAATAAGCTTTACTTTAAAAACATTTCTTTTTCATACATTTTCTCTTGTATTCGTATACTGCGCCGCGCACAGTCAAAAGCCAGGGGGTGCAAAATCCTTTGAAAAGCAAGGAA
Organism: Listronotus bonariensis; assembly: GCA_014170235.1. Classification (NCBI taxonomy): domain Eukaryota; kingdom Metazoa; phylum Arthropoda; class Insecta; order Coleoptera; family Curculionidae; genus Listronotus; species Listronotus bonariensis. The sequence goes on from JACEGR010003269.1 coordinate 24,155, forward strand.
AACTTGATTTTTACACTACAAGATGTACTTTCCTACATTTTCCAACACTACCCAAAAGCCAGGGCAGTGTACTCCCTTTTGGCGCCCATGTCTCATTGTACACCAGCCGACCAGTTTAAAACTTCAAATTAACATAAATAATTTTCTGACTTTAATATATTGTAATTATATGTTTATTATTTAATATTAAATGGTTATTTTTCCCGTCACATAAAAAATAGTGTATTATACACGGAATTTTTTAGATTTTTAGCTCTCGGTTTACTGTTTCCCATTGCTTCGCGTCGGGAGACAATATAACCTTGAGCTACCAGCTTGTCTGGTGTTTGGCCTAGTGTGTTTAAGCTTGTCGCGCATAGGACCGTGGTTCGGAACCCATGTTAAGCTTTAGGTCCCGTCTGGCTGACATCACTCAGACGTAAAAAAACAGGACGCAAAATAAGCCGAGCGGCTTCGGTGCAAGGGTTACCCCGGCCCTATTCTGAGGTCTAAGATTTAGCAGCTAGAATCTAGAGCTTTTTTTCCTTGTATAATATATAACCATTTTTGTTTGTTAGTTTGTATTAGTACCAGTTTATCACGCGCACACAATATTGTTACCCCTCATTTCTCATTTTTTGTTAGTTTCTAAGGCAATTCATGTAAAATTTTACTCTATATGTAATGAAAGCATAAATTGCCATATTAGATTATCACATCCAAAAATCACTTCCGGTTTTATCGGAGGTTAAAGTTTCCACTTTTTTAAAACAGCGGCCAGAGATTAACTTTGAAAAAAACCGGTCGTTATTTCTGCTTAAAAATATTATTTTTCTTAGTATATTGGGGTTACTTTTTTACTTCCATAGGCAGTAAGATGATATTCTACTTTCTTTTAAAAAAGAATCTACATTTTATATTTTATGAGATTAACGAAAAAAAATGAATTTTTAACACTTTTTAAGTATTAAAAGCATTACTATTTTGTTTTATATTTAAATTTTACATTAAAATGCTTTTTCTATGACATATACAGGTTGCCAATTTTTTAATTTTTTAAATGACGACCATGGATCATGCTAAAACTAAACTAATCTTTACTAAATTTAAAAAAAAATTATAGTTAATGTCTTTGAATTTTTCCTCATATTTAATTAGACCGCCTGACGAATGAAATGGCTTGTAGTAGTCACATTAACTTTATAATTATCGTTGTTTTTTTCGGAACTTGACCCTCTTTTACTAAGAATTTTGTTGGTAATCTGGTTCTCTCCCCTTCTTTTACGAGATTTTGCTTTCTCCCTTATAAAACAGCAACTATAAAGTCAAATGACCGGAAACATAAAATTCTAAGAATCGTAGTTAGTGAGGTTTTAGTGTTTTTTATTTTACAACTGTTTTAACAACCCTCGCATTTTGTAAATATTACATACAGGTCGAAGGTCCCATGGGGCTATGATTTAGTCTTTGTGAACCAAAACAATAAATAAATTACTTTATATGTACTTACAGGTTTTAATGTAGACTATACTTTTTACGATTTACCCGACCATATTATGTAAGGTTTACTTTGCAATCTAAGCATATAGCATAACTTTCTCGAACGACAAAATAGCATGCATTAAATTAGTATCAAAAAGCGGATGACCGTCGTTTCAGAATTTTGTAAAAAATTTTCACTAACTGCGCTACGCGTTGTTCGGTCAACTGCAGTCGCGTGCGGAAAAGTGGTATTTTCAGCACTAGTTAGGAAATATACTATTTTAAGGCTCATTACCATTTTTCCTTTGTAAATCTTTTTTATTTTTTGTTAATTGGTCCTCTTGTAAACCCCCTCCGTGGATTTTCTGAATATTTTAAAAACCAATTTTACAATACGTTTATTTACATTTTGTTTAGATAAATTAGCATTTTCCAAAGTTGATAATAAAATCACATATCCACTGAAATTTGACTACGTATGGCAGCACAGCGCTTACAAAAACATAAGTCGGGTCGTATTCATATCTCTAAAATATCTGAGATATCTCTTGTCTTCTACCGGCAAAATAAGTCGGTTACGTAAGGGACGCATGCGTTCGGTTCTGTTCTATGCTGCGTTGCTAAATGTTTTTTAAAATCTTTGATTTGTTGACACAGTTTATAGAAACTATTTTTGCAAGTCATGAATGAACTTAACTTACCTTGACCGGAAGATGTGAATTTGTAAAATATGCTTTCGGTTTTCAGGCAAGGATCCAAATCCTTAATAATTAGGTATATAAGCAAGGATAATTTTAATACTAATATTTTTAAATTTTTAACTAGCAGGTAATTATACTTTAAAAATATTTATAGTATAAGTACTAGGACTACCTTAAAAGTTTCATAGACTTCAACAGTTTTAAACCTGATTTATAGTTTCAGTAACGTAAGCTGTAAAACTTAAGACTTAAGCGTTAAGACGTAAAAAGTAAGCAGTAATAACAGATCAATTTATAGTTCCTTAATTTAAAGTATCTTCTTACGGTTTTTTAGGTTATGAATATTGTTGTCATTTTTAAAAATGTATTTTATAAGATATAATTTAGGTAGATTGGCTCTTTGCTGTCAAAAATAAAATTAAATGTAAAATGGTCCATAAATAAGTAAACATGACGCTGCCGATTATCGGCGAAAACGACCGATGTCAACCGAGCCGTAAGACTTAAGAAATAAAAATGAACCATTTCTTACTTCTTACGACTTACGGCTTAATTCTTACTGCTTAAGTTTTTGGCACTATAAATTATCAGGTTACTTGTCACATGTTCATTTTTCTTACGGCTTAACGTTAAGTCTTAAAACTTACGTTACTAAAACTATAAATCAGGCTTTAGTCTTGGCTGGCACATGTTCATTTTTCTTACGGCTTAACGTTAAGTCTTAAAACTTACGTTACTAAAACTATAAATCAGGCTTTAGTCTTGGCTGGCGCCAGTAGCCAGCACTTATATAGAATTTACAAAAATCCACAATATTATAAATATCATTGTTTTGTAGGTATTAATGACAGGCGTGGTTCGTTCATAAGTTCATTTTGTCAATGACCCACCTAATTCATATTAAAATTTAAAAAAACACTAAAAAACTCCCTTGGCAAGAATAAAGAGAATTCACTGGGTCATAATATAGGTTGACCAAGCATGAGACCAAGAAGAAGGCACATACTTAAGCGCAATTTAAAAACTTAAAAGATGACGGTTAATGGCGCAACCTTAGCCCGCAACCCATCATATCGTTTTTCTGCATGACTTTACAGAAATCTACCGCTTGGTAGGCATTATATTTGCATGAACGTGTTTTGTTTTAAAATTTAGTTAGGTTATGTCTTTATTTTTTATCGGTTTTATCGAGTGTAATTTTTTTAAATTATATTATTAATATTTCCTAAGTAAAATCGGGAGTAAATGTTTTATACACATACATAGTCTCGCGGATGTTAAGCACTTAAAACCCTCTTATTAAAAGTCTGTCTGATTTTAACAAGCTATTAAAATTGAAACAAAAAAAATGGATTAAGGGGTTAATTTAATAAATAAACACATATTGTCGCTAATATTGCGAAGGGTCTGACGGTCTTACTCGATATTTGGTGAAAATTGGTATTTGAAAACCAATACCGGAAGAAATAGTATTCGAATACCGAATATTTGAATACTTGGAAGAAAAAACGTATTCGAATACTCGGTATTCACGAACGTCCTTACCTTATGTTTTCCTATTTTTCTCTACTTTTTGTCCCCTTTTGGTATTTGAATACCAAAAGCTTACACATTCCGGTATTCGAATACTCGGAACGCCGGTATTCGAATACTCAAAAAAGTATTCGTCGAATACTTCGAAAGTATTCAAATACAGAATCCCTATTACTAACCAAAAAGTATTCTGCCGAATACCGAATACCAAACACACAAATATATTCGAATACTATTCGAATACCGGCAAAATGTATTCTGAATACTATTCAGAATACTCAGTATTCGAATACGACCCAACTCTGCCCTTTGTTAGACAGGAGCAGACTTTATTTATGTTATGACAAACTTACATATCTTGATACTACAACGCAAATGATTGATTAATGGAAATATAGTGCAAGAGTCAGCGGTACAGCCAGAATGATGACCCCAGTTTTCCTTTAAACCGCTCTCCTGAAAAGTGACAACAAAAAAAAAGGACTCCAGGTAATTAAATAAAGAAGCTAAGACATGTTTGCAACAACCAAATAAACAAAAATGGGCTCCTGCGTACGGCTCTGCCCATTGCTAAATATTTATTTTAAACAATAACTTATATGTTTTTTTCGGTTTTTCTTCTGATGTTAATTTACCGACAAGCGTGTGGTTCGGAACTGCACCACTTGGTACGCGACAGCGTTCACTACGTCTTCTAGATATTTACGATTTAGGTCTTTATATTCAAATCCAGACGGGGCTGTCGTACTGGGTCGCGACAAAGTACTGTTGCAGGTCGTGGTTCAAATATGGACGCACCTTTATGGATAAACCCTAAGTGTATGAGTTGTTTTGCTAAAAATGGGAGAAACGAAAGCGTAAAGAAATAGAAAATGTCGTGGGTGGCCTGGCAATATCTTCTAAGCTCTGTTAGACATGAGACGGACAATGCGCCCTACGCCTGACAAAAAGTTTTTCAGGCGTAGGGCGTTTCAGGGTGAGTTACACCCTTGCCAGAAAGATTGGTTGATATCTCATTTTAAAGATCGTTTTACCCTTATTCCCTTAGGTTAAAGTAGCTTGCTCTTACAGGTAATATAAAATATATTATACATTAAAAATATAAAAATCATAGTTCTGACAAGTTATCATATCAATAGAAACAAGCAGCAGGGACTTTAAACTTGACAGTTTTATCAAAGTCAAAAGACGTTTAAAATAGGGTTATACTCGACCCCTCTTTCAATTCAAGATTTTGGGGGTGAGTCACTCCCCAGCCGAAGGGTTGCAGTTCGGTGATTAAAAGTGGCAAAGAATTTTTATGATGGGTTCAGTATTTTTGAAAATTAGCCCAAACAAAAATCTACAAAAGATAAGTAAATTCGTTGCTTTTTTATTCTTATATTTTAATATTGTAATAATATTTGTATAAAAAAGAAATCTTTACTTTACACTATGAAGTGTTTTTTTGTCCGTCAAATAATGTGACCCATAATATCCATATTTTCGCATTGAAATTATTTCGTGTAATCACCAATGTCACTTATTAAAAGTATTTTAAAACCTTCGCAGGGGGATGTTTTGAAATGGATAATAACATGGAAATATGGAAGAAGATGATATAGCTTCCCTAACATAATAAATAAAATAGATTAACTTCGGTTGTAAACGACTTTAAATTGTTAGTGGCGTCATGAAAATAAATAATTTTTAAAGCATTCATTTTCGCGTTAAAATTATTTCGTGTTATGACGTCACAAATGTCACTTATTGAAAGTATTTCATAATCTTCGCAGGGGAACGTTTCGAAAAGGATTGACAGTTTATATGTCAAATGTGTTCTTATGGTGGTTTATTACAATAAAATGAAAACATAAAATAAGCTGATTAAAAAGCATACCATCCATAACAAACGTACTAAATTTTAAAAATAAAATAGATTAACTTCTGATGTAAACTACTTTGAATTGTAACTGACATTATGACATAAAATAATTTTAAAAGCACTCATTTTCGCGACTTTATACCTAAACATTGACCTAAATGACGAAATCGTAATTCAAAATAATTTCGAAATATTTTACGGCAAAAATATAGCTTAGATTCACCTACTTTATCATTGACCATAAAAATTCCTACAAGTTTTTGTATAAACAAAAGACCAAAAAACCGGACCACCAAAAAAAAACTATTTACTGACTTTTCCCAATAGATTCGGCAACACTGTACGGCACAGGTGAGCAGTTCACCGCGAATCGTTTCTACGAGCAACACGCTTTTTACGTGGGCAAAATAAATACGAGCGAAAATATGGGCATATGGTGATAAAATCGGGAGTGCCGTCGACTAAGGGCATTCCCTAGTGGTGCCAAGTAGCCTATTCGGCACAAGTTGCTAAAAATTCGCCCCTTTTGCGGCGGAATGTAAAACCGTTACCTTATTTTACCTGGCGGCTGCACAAAATCAGGTTAGGTTAGTTGTTATGGTGATGATGAATGTTCTTAAAGTTGTTGGTGTCACGATGAAAACAGTTCCATTTAGTCCAGTTATTAGTCACCGTTTTAACATCTTTCTTATAAGTAGTTCTTTTATATTAATAAAAATAAGTGTTTAAGAGTTAATATACCTACTTTTTTTTTTAGTGATTTAGTTTTTCAAGCTTTTAACAAAGATTTTTTAATTTCCCATTGCTAAAAATTAATAAGTAATTAACGAACAAATATTTGGCAACAATGTTCGCTGATTATTTATTTGGTTTCTTTTTAATTAAAAATTACTTAACTAATATAATAATATGCATAATTAATAATTCGACTTTTAATAAGATCCAAAGGCTAGTTTACATTAATATGTAAAGCCGCTAATAAACAGAACATTTTTACACATTTTTAAAATAAAATTCTAATTACGTTTTAATATGTGTAGGAAATAAAATGGAGTTGGCAGTAAAACGACAAATTATTGATTAATTTAATAAAATTATGCTAAATATATATTTTATATCAGTCCCGGAAACTTTATCAGGTTATCTAGAAACCAGCCGCAACTCCGATTTTGACCAAAATAAACTAACTATACGGGGTTTTGTAGTTGGAAACGTTTCGTTTCCGAGATATCCGTCATCAAAGTTGGTTTTTGAACTAACCTCATTTTCACTAGATTTCCCCTTCTTTTTGCACACAATTCTTAATTTTAAGATAAAGTGGTAGACAATATTTGATTTTAACCTTTTTAAAACCTCATTTTTCAATGTATCTTTTACCTTTTATCAAATAAATTGGGTTTTGGTCTCTTTAAAAATACAGTAAGCAATGCATAACTGCTTCGGCGCATTCACCATAATTTAAAACAATTGAAGCTACGCTATTTAATTAAAAAAAGTGTAAAAGTACGTAGAAAAATAAGGTTTTTAAAGGTGAATATCAAATATTGTATGCCAATTTAACTTAAAATCAAGAATTTTGTACAAAAAGAAGGGGAAATATAGTACAAATGAGGTTAGTTCAAATACCAACTTTGATGATGGATATCTCGGAGCAAAACGTTTCGAAATAAAAATTCTCATCAGATTAGTGATCGGCGCCCCCAAAAACCCCGTATTTCAAAAAAAATCTTGTCTCGAAGGTTTTCTGACATCTTTTGTATTGTTTTAAGTAATTTTATGACTTTATGTTATTAAATTTATCTTGTTGTTAAATTATTTTTACATAAAAACCGCTAAAAATGTTAAAGTATAAGTATCAGTATTTTAAGTTACTTCACCCTTTATTATACGCCCAGAACATTCAAAACCTATATTTTCTAGTCTTTATTTTCTCTTGAAATAAAACACAAGACTAAGAATAATTCGAGAAATATTTTAAAAATTTGGCTACCCCTACTAAACTTCGCTAATTCTTTGTTTACACTTAAAACTTGGGGTTTTACAAAGACACAAGAAAAATTGTTAATATGGTAACACATAAAAGCTAGTTCAGACAGACGCGAAAAGTGAAATGCGAAACGCGAATTTTATTCTCATTGGTTGATAGGAAATAAAATTAAAGGTGGGAAATTTAAAGATTTGAAATCTAGGGGGCGGGAAACTTGAGATTATTTTAATTTCTAGTAAATATTCGCGTGCGCACGTGCGTAGAAACAAGAGGTTATTTGTCATATTATGTCATTTCAGAAACAATTTTGTTATTGTTATTCTTTTGTCATTTTTCTAGCTCTTTGGAAAATTATTTTTGTGTTAATTTTCTTAAATTTTGTTTTTTGCTAATAATAACTTTTTTAACACTTTTCATTTGTAATAAATAGGCAGCGATTTAACCTTTTCGTTGTCAAATAAATGAGCTGGATTCTTTATTCATTACAAAAGAGAAATAAACCAAGAGGAGCGTAAAAACAATATAGACATTTGTAGGTTATGTTGTCGCCTAGTGGAAATAAAATATCCCTAAAATTTCGGCGAACTTCGCAGCTGTATAAAATTTGCTTTCGCAATTCGCTTTTTGCGTCTATATGAACTGACTTTAAAAAGCAAAAAACCAATGTGGAAATAAAAAAAATGCTCATTTTTTTACACGAATAATTGGTAATGAATGTTAACTATATTTTTTGACGAGGTTATTGATAGTCAATCGATGAAATCATCAATCAATAAACGATAATTTTTAAGCTAAAAAACAAACTTTCTTAACTATATTATACCTATTTGAAATGGCATCAACAATAGATAAACATTATATTTTGCTTTGTACTGATTGATAGTTTTTTTAACACGCTTTTATTAACTTGGGTTGTAACTATCTATCTGGCTGCCTATGTAACGGAATCTTTGAGCCTAATTTTAACCAATTTCCAGCTATTCGATTTCTTTGAAACTTTGCAGACGTATTAAGGAAACATGACAATGCAATAATCTGCAAACAGTATCCCGTTATCTTTTTTGGATCGCCAGGAAAAAAATTCCATTATATTATAAAAACAACACCTAGGTTGCCATCTTTTGGCAACATTTCAAACTTTGCTATTAAATGAAGAAGAAATTTTTTAGTGGGTTGCCTGGATTGCCATCTGTTGGCAAAATTTCAAACTTTGCTACTTAATGAAGAAGAAATTTTTTAGTGAGTTGCAATCTGTTGGAATTTTTTCGCCATTTTGTCAAGAGTAGCAGAAACTAAAAAATGAAAAATAATTAATAGTTTAAAAAACTAAAAAACACGCTTTTATATGCAACCGAACTAAAAATTAGAAAATAATTTTTCATTAAAAAAAATAGTGTCATTTCATAGTAAAAAGCGTGGGGTGATAAATATATTAAATGTTATAATTATTATATTTGCAAATATCTATGATGGAAAAGTTATGAAAAAATAGTAAAATGCACCCCACGCTTTTTACTATGAAATGACAATATTTTTTAATGAAAAATTATTTATTTATAAATGATAGTTAAGATGTGAGTGACGGTTTTATTCGAGAAATAAATCTTTTATATTTGGTATGTATAAGTAAGTTTTATTAAAATATTCTATTAATCTGTTAAAAAATATATATAGTCACCCTAAATATACATACATGGATAACCATACATAAATACCTACAATAATTAATTATAGGTAAGGCGCACTTTGTACCCCTTGATGATCTGGTGCTATTTTTATATAATTTTTAATTATGACGACAGTTTTTGAACCTTAGACCAAATTAACGAGTAGTAAAAATACTGATAATAGGTACATTAATAGGAATCTGAGCTCTTCACTGCATTAAAAAAATAATAATAATTGCTTTACAGTGCGGTAAAAATACTTAATAATATGCATTTTCCTATAAAAAAGTATAACATACATTTTTTTTAAACCAGTACTTTAAATATTGAAAACCATTTTGTAAACTGTAAAAGGAGAAATCAAAAAACCATTTTTTTCTTTAATATTATCCTCTAGATAAGGCAACCATTTCTAAATTCAATAGATGTAATATACAACCAAAAATAACTTTATGTAAGCTGATATCACCCTCTGTTTCTTCAAGGGTAGCTTTCTAAGGACATTTTTTATTTAGCGTAGACCCCTTGTTTAGAAGTAATACTCGGAGGAATGTGATAAAAAATATTCCCATAAAACTTGTTTAACTACTTGTTACTTTGTCATTTAATAATATAGGTATGTCAAAAGGGGTTTTTATCGAAGTAAAAGTAACATTGAGATCTTTTAAAATACAATGTGTTCCAAGATAAGGGTTACAAGAGGACAAATGGACCAACTTGATTTGTTTTGGAGATACAGGGTGATTTTGTCAAATTTGTCAATTTGGCCAGGCACTTGTAACTCGCTTGATATTAGAGATAGAGAAAAAACGTAAAAAGAAAAGTTTTAGGGATTTTTAGGTAGAATTCAGTAACGTACCTACATTTTTTCCATTGACTTAGTTATACCACAAAGTTGGGTTTATTTAAATGGAACACCCTGTATATTTTGTTATCAATAGAAAGGTATCCTTAAAGGGCGTAAAAATACCGCATTTAATATATTTAATTTTTAATAGGAGGAAATATAGCCATCGTCTGGAATTCGATAAAAAAATAATTTTTAAAATAAAACACCCTGTTTATTTTTTACCATTAAAAAGAATTTTAAAAACCTTTAAAAATTTACCACATTTAAAATTATTTTTTCAACAGTTTCGGAAATATGCGCATATCTACTATTTTTGGATTTATATGGCCATATTTTCAAAACTATGAAAGATAAATATATTAAATGTGGTATTTTTTAAACCTCTCTAAACTATCTTTGCAACGGTAATATAATATACAGAGTCTTTCGTTAAAAAATCCTGATGACGATCATATTTCCGAAACTATTAAGAATAGATATATTAAATGTGGTATTTCTTATAGCTTTTAAAGAGACCTTTCTATTGGTGATAAAATATACAGGGTGTTCCATTAAAAAAACTAAACTTTGTGTTATAACTTTAAAAATAGTAAATGAAAAAATGTAGGTACGCCACTAAATTTTGCGTAAAAATCCCTAAAACTTTTCTATCTACATTTTTTTCTATATCTAATATTAAGCGAGTTACAAGTGCCTGGGCAAATAGACAAAATTTAAATAACACTCTGTATCTCCAAAACAAATCAAGTTAGCCATGGTTTGCTTTCACCATTAAATTTGTCTTAAAATCAGATTTGTTCTATCTCTTTTAGGTTTCGATATACCCTGCAAGGTCAACGAAAAGGCGCCACCCTGTATATAAGGAGCTTCAAATCAAAAAGCCGTTTTTGATAAAACACAGTTTTTAGAATACCTCACAATTCTTCCTGCGTGCTTTTTATTTATGAATTTTGATAAGTTTTTAATCGAAATATGTTTAATTTATGTATCTATTATGAGATATATCTCAACTAAAAGACTTTTTAAACATAAATAATAAAATGCGAAGTAAAAATTGTCAAATACTCTTAAAATTGTAATTTATTAAAAACTACGTTTTGATTTGGAGCTCCTCATTAACTAGACAAATAAATTCAAAATGAAACATTGTGAGTGAAAACCATGAACACGATTCTCTTATAGTGTTGCCATCCTGCACCCTCTTCCCTACTATACATTTTTGTACAAGTATAAAAACATTAAAGAATATACAATAATAACTTGACTATACGTGGAACTGTTTTCAGACAATAAAGTGTAAACAATCTGATGAAGTTTAAAACAAGATAACTCTGCGAATAACTTATTACCATATTAATTAATTATGTTACCTTATAATTAAAACTGCCAGTGTTTGAGGAATATATTAAACTACCGTGAGAACTTTAATCATAGCCGTTATTTGTTTTAAGACTTAAATTCTTTTAGATACATGCATACTAATTATGCTGCTTACTTTTATTATAATGCTAGCTTAATTGGCTTGGTTTGATATATTGGTTACTGGAACTAGTTCTTGAATAAACATTTTATACAAAAACATTATATTTAAAATTTATAGAGCATCACTGAGAAAACAACCCAACCATTCTTTTTAATTTCTAAAAGAATTTTCTTATATTAGAAATTTTTCTTTAATTACTTACCATTTAGTTGTTTGCGAAAAAGTCAGATTTGAGTAAATCGCCGAAACACCTCAAGATATTTATTAAGGTGAAATGTCTTTTTACAAAAAATGGTACACTTTAACCCCTAGTTACCAGCGCGAAATTTTTATATGGAAAGGGGTCGAGTGATACATCATTTTAAAGCTCCTGACGAGTACTTTATAACCCTAGAATATAAAAACAATATCTTTACCTGCTACAAAATGGCGGTATTTTAAAATTACCCAAATACCAGATTGGGATGGACATATTTCCAAAACTATAAAGTAAGATGGACTTACTGGTATTTTCTTTAAGCTGCTTTAAAGATCTATTTAATAATGCTTTATTAAAAAAATTGTACTTTTATCCTACCCTGTATATTATTACTAGTATCACATTAAAAAGATTTTTAAAAGAGCTTTAAAAGAATACCACATTAAGTACATCTAACTTTAATAGTTTCGGAAATACGGCCATTCCAATCAGGCATTTGGGTAATTTTTAAAGTACCGCAATTTTGTAGTAGGTGAAGATATTGACTTTATATTCTAAGTTTATAAATTACTCGTCAAGAGCTTAAAAATGATGTATCACTCGACTCCCTTCCCATTTAATAATTTTGAGATAGAGACCCTGGTGGCTAGGGGGTTAAAGGGGCGTCGTCCAATTTTTGTAAGAAACGTTTTCCTTCAATAAATATCTTGACGTGTTTTGGCGATTTTCTCAAATCTGTTTTTTTCGCAAACAACTAAATGGTAAGTAGGTAATTAAAGAAAAACTAATATGAGAACATTCTTTTAGAAATTTAAAAAAATCGTTGGGTTGTTTTCTCAGTGATGCTCTATAAATTTTAAATATAATGTTTTTGTGTAATATGTTTATTCAAGAACAAGTTCCAGTAACCAATATATCAAAACTATAGAGGCATTAGACTTACTGGTATATTAACAAGAATAAATTCATCATTCATCGTGACGAAAACTAAAAGTCAAAGCACACTAGACTCTCAGGTATCGGTAAGCTCACGGACCGGTCAAATAATTTACATTCTATTTAAATGTTATTCAGGGCCATTTATTTAACAAGCATGTAATAGCTATTTACGTTACTAGACCGGAAAATGGTATTTTACGGGTCGACGAAAAACATTTACAGGGCGAGCCGTAGGCGAGTCCTGTAGTTTTGAGAAGACCCGTAAAAATTATTTCCGGTCGAGTATCGTACATAATTTTTTTAATTGACCGGAAAAAAAACTGTGTAAATTTTTAGTGTTATATTTAAACGACAATAAGGACGCTGCTTCAATTATTTTATCTGGATTTTCCATGTCTGACTCCATTTTGGCAAAATGGTGCTTTCTTTACTTTACAATATCTTGAACTGTCAAATAGTAACAATTGAACTCTGACAATTTTTGTCATGGCTAACAGGATTTTTTGATATCAGGGACCGGAAAGTAAATGAGAGACCGGAAAGTAAACTAGGGGCCGGAAAGTAAATTAGTCCTGTAAAATAGCATTTCCCGCTTAAAAATTGAGTGGAAAATTCAATTTTCCGGACAATTAAAAAAAATATATTTTACCGGTCCGTGAGCGTACCGAGACCTGAACGCGTAGTGTGCATTGACCTTTAAGTCTAGTCCAGACCTACATGCCTTTGCCCGCAAACATAAAAACATTTGTATAAAAGCTATTTAAAATGTGTTTACAAACATTTATTTAAATTCCAAAATTGCTTTAGTATCACTTATTTGCTTAAATATTTTTAAACAGCTTTCATACAGTTTTTATTTAAATGTTTTCATGTTTGCGGGCAAATGTATGTAGGTCTGGACTAGGCTTTAAACTACTGATGACTACATTTGACACATTATATCTATAAAACTAAGGTTGTATTAACATTTCAATTGCTGCAATAAAAGTATATAATTATCTTATGAGAAATATACAGAGTTGCATAAAAAGGCAATATATTTTGACAGGGATTAAAAAAAGAAAAAAATTAATATCTTCGGAAATTATAAAATGCCAGCAATTTTAAACCTTTTAAATAAGTTAAATTAAAATGAGACAAATTACTTTGTTTTCTATCACTATATTTATCAACATTGTGACTGCAGTTTCGAAGCTTTGCTACATTTTCAAACTGAATATTCTAAACTACTTGAAACTTGTATATATATACACGTACAATTGGTTAACACATTTTTAATAATAGTGCCTATCCTAAATTTTAAAAACTGTAAATAGTGGGCTGCTCCTCAGGTCGGTCTGGTCATTCAATAAATTTATTGAGGGGTTTTTATTGGCTTTGTAAATTTCAATAGACTCTAACTCAATAAATTTATTGAATGACCAGACCGACCTGAGGAGCAGCCCACTATTTACAGTTTTTTAAAATTTAGGATAGGCACTATTATTAAAAATGTGTTAACCAATTGTACGTGTATATATATACAAGTTTCAAGTAGTTTAGAATATTCAGTTTGAAAATGTAGCAAAGCTTCGAAACTGCAGTCACAATGTTGATAAATATAGTGATAGAAAACAAAGTAATTTGTCTCATTTTAATTTAAAATGGACTATCACAAAGTAACGGACAACTCAATCCAGTATTTTAAATAAGTTTTTACTGACCTACTACTACCCGCATTTTTGTATGAAAATAAAAGCAGATGGTATTTATTGGACCATGCAGTTAGATCATCTAAATGATTAAACGTTATAATTTTACGTAGATACAAACACTGCGGTAGTCAAACAAAAATACACAAATATATTTCCCATTAAAATATTATCCTTGATTATTCCTTATTTGTATTATCATATAATAGGGCTCTTTACAGAGCCTAAAGCTATCAAGGCCCAGGGCCCTGATTTTTGACTTGGAGATTGGAAATTTCTGGTGAAAAATGTTTCTTTCCTCTCTTTTCAAATTACTCACTTTCGGTTGTAATAGAAAGAGGCAAACAAAATACCTTTTCCATCAGACATTCCTGCTCCCTAAGTTAAAATTCAGGGCCTAAAGCGGAAATCTTTCTGAGGCGTTGGGGCCCATTTGAAAAAGCTCTAATTAAAAATCTTAAGAAACAACTTTATTTTGCATTTTATATTAAAGCAGAAAAACAATTACTTTAAACCTAAAATTACTATACAAAAAAATAAATAACTAAAAATATTGTAATTTTTTTATCATAATTGATGTTTTTGCTCGTTTTTTTGCTACTTTACGTTTAAATGACAAGATTGCCAATCCGTGCTTGACTCATTGTAAAGCGACGATAACTTTTAATTAGCTTTATTGTGAAATGATATTTTATAGTAAGCAAATGAAATACATACTGTTAAAAAAAATAGGGCCAAATACATATGTATAAATTAGGATTTCATTCTTAAAAGTCCATGTTCACAATGAAAAGCAACACTATTAGGTTTATTGGTTTTTTATTTTTGCTGCTGTAAGGTGACGATGACGTCTCAAAGCATAATGTTCGCCTATTTTATCAAAAGAACTAGTTGATTAATGAATGTATATCTTTATATCTTATTATAAAACTTTATTTCTTTTGCATTACTTGAGAACCTAAATAAGAGAGTTCCACGAAGCAAAAAAATGTATAGGTCAAATATTTAATTAAACAGATATTAGGAAAAAATAATGAATTAACAAGTGGGTAACTTTTTTAAAAATTAACATAATTTTTTTATCGAGGTTTTTTTCGTTCAAGTGTCTAGATTACGCCACCATTTTTAAAATGTTTTAATTGTTTTTTAATACTTTAAACAAGGAATTTAAATTATATACCGGTTTTTAGATACGCCTATGCCGTAACGACGGCGCGTAGCCCCATTATTAATATGGAGATTGAGGTCCCGGAGTTGCAACTTTTTTATTGGAAATTTCCTTCTTTTTTGTTTTTTTTTTAATGCCTTTAAAGTCACTATTTTTGAAATTATTAGCAAAAACTAAACACTTATTTTTCTACTATAATGTTATGTATAGTCTCAATATCTTATGTGCTCACAAAATAGATAACCTACATTTAGATCCGCAGTGGCAAGAAGCATTTTTCGGATTTTTACGACCTCGCGCAATAAACAACTAGATGGGTGGACAAACATGTGCACTTAAAAGCCGTGGGAAAATACAAACACCGGCACCTCGTACCCTCCGTCCGCGGTCTGACCGTGACGCTCATTAGCTACCGTACTACGAACAGAAAACCAGGACGCCGTCGACAAATTCTTTCCAATAATGCGGATAGTTTGTTTGGCGCCAGGTGCGTTTACCCTCAACTGGCTTCCGCACAAACCGGTTTTTTCGCCCATGAAATGTAACTTTTGTTTCTCACAGGTAATAACATTGGCAATCCATCGAGATCAGTGGCTAATAAGCCCCTAAAAGAACATTTTTAGCCATTTCTGAATTGAATAAGCAGTCGAGCATATTTTCAGTTGCTTTATTTCTAGTTAACAGGTTTTTGAACTTGTTGACTAGACTATGTTTATAATATACATTTTTCTTTTCTTCGTGCTATAAAAATTGCTTCTAAACAAACATTTCATTTTAGTTATTTAATTAACATAGTAAAAGATTAGAAGATAAGTATACAATGTCGTTTTGAAATGCTATTGTTTTAATTAAAGTGGGTACCTTAAAATGTGTATTTATAAAATTCAAAAATATTTTTTTATTTAAGTACCTCTCTACTTGTTCGTAATATGAGATTATGTTAATCTATTATAACATACAAAATAAAAATGAGTCACTTCTAATTTTAAACCCTCTATTTCTAATCACATTTCAATTCACAGAAGAAAAAATAATAGTAACTTCTTTGCAGATTTCGGAATAAATGTAAGGTTAAAAATGATTTTTTAAGCTGACTTTTTGTGGAATATTAGTATCAGAATTTGTTTTCTAAACTGGGTCAAAAACTCCATTACGTTTTTTTGAAAAATATATGGAAACTGTTGTTCAAGGTAACAAAAAGAAATCGTGAAGATTTGGGTTTTTAATATTATTATTAAGAGGTCCATTTTCGCGACTTTTTTAATGCATAACTTTTAAATTAAATTGTTAACCTGAAAAACGGAACTGCGGCAAATAGGGCCCGGAGTGTTAATAAGGCCCACATTTAAAAACTCGCGACAAATGGTGTATTCCTTTTATGCTCCAGAACCACCCAGAACGACACAAGTGTTCCTTTTACAATTTTTTGACATTTTTTCATGTTGTAGAACCGTTCTTGACACTATTGACAGTTCAGAGAACGGTTCAGAACGGTTCTACAAGGTAAAAAGGAATACACTAAAAATATATAGGTTCAGGTTTAAACGTTACCCATATATGCGCAAAACCAATAAATATCACGACTGCTACGCGCTGCCTTCTTTTAGTAGCAGTTAGTAGCGAAGAATTTGTGCGGTTTATTGGTCGAGGTTTCGCTCTCCCGAGCACCAAGACTGAGGCTGCAAATGAGTTTTCCTATTTTTTTATTGCATTGAAAGTCTTTTGAAGAACAATATGTTTTAAATATAATGAATTTTAAAAATATAAAAACGAACTGAACATAACACACTATATAATGGAAGAAATTTTCTCGGTTAAGTATATTATTACACAGAAAAAAATGTCTTGTTTTAAGGAAATACGAGGTTTTAAAAATATGCTTTCTTTTGAATACGTGTGCTTTTAAACCAAGATTCATTTCTTACTTTAAAATTATAATGGCTCTTAAACTGGGAGAAAAAATACTTTAATTCATGTCTTTAATTAAAAAAAATTCTTTAAATTAAAATGTCCTTTGTATTATTTTAAGAACATCAGAATCAAGAAATAAGAACATAAAGATTTATGATTTAAGCTCTTAAGCCATGTACAGACTTGGATACAATCGGGACAACATTGTCAGCCGACTGTATCTTGTTCAAAAATTTTTCAGCAACAAAGTTGGCCAGCATTTTCAGATACAAGTATTTCGCGTCCACACTAGTTTTAAAGCTCGTACAAACCTGCCGAAGTTTTCCATATTAAATGGAAAACAGGCGACTTGCCCAATCCTTGGATGAAAATGCCCACCGAGGTTGCTATGCGTTTGCAACAAGTCGGCCGACTGATGTGCAACATTTAAGATACAGTCGGCCAACAAATGTTTTCGCCGATTGTATCCAAGTCTGTACGTGGCTTTAAATGTACTAAATAGAAGTTTTAAGATTTTAAACAAAAAAAATTAAATGTTTCTATTAAAATATTCATGTATTTCCTTTAAAATAATAGGTTCTTATTGTAAGAAACTATACCAAAATCTTTAACCTTTATGTCAAAGAATCCATTTCTTTAATATAAGTATTCACTGAATGATGCTTTTCAGTACAGTATCAAGGGTACGATTATATCCTACCGTCGAACAACGAAAGTTTTTCTTATAAGATACTCAGTGTGATTTAACTTGCACCCGGGACAGCCACTTTGATTAGTCCTATGAGGTTTGGCCAAACGCATCACTGGAGAGGAGAGAAGAGGTCTCGGTGAATGACATGATAAGCAGAAATTCATCTCGTTAACTGTCGACAAAGATAAAATTTTGAATGAATATGAAGACAACAGTTCTTAGATTGAATACGATTAATATTACATATCAAGAGAACCAGTTATTCAAGATACGTAGTATCTTAATTGAAATAAATCTTATTTCAGTCTGTGGTATTTACTATCTCATCTTAAAGAAAAAATCTTTCAGTGGGAGCGAGCGCAAGTAATTTTCATCGTGAATCTAGATACTTAATATAAGGGTGAACATATTTTTAGCCTAATTCATGAATACCTGGATTTGAAAGTATTTAGTTTTTAACTTATGTGGTTATCACTAAATAAAATAAGGATATTTTTATTACAAAAGCGCTTTTTTTTTTATTTAGTACGAAAAGCTGAAAACATATTTTTCTCTGTTTGAGATCCTATTTCTTTAACACATATTAATGTCACAATTCTCTCAAATTAAATCTAAGGCTTTTGTTTTAAGATTTTTTTTTAGTGTTATGTAATTTTTTATCCTAAATATACCCGAGAATATACCCGAACATAGGGGTGTAATTTAAGATGTGGTGCCTAATTTCTATAATTTTTTTATATTATCTTAGGTAATACCAAATAGGCAAGATCCAAGGTCCAAGAACTGGGCTTAATAGCCTAGTTTACACCGCGAGGACCAATTAGATCCGTGGACCAAACCTAGGACTTACTTTTGTTAGTTCACTAGTGATTACACCTACTTAGTTTATGGATCAATTTAATTCACGTTTAATCCTAGTACCAAAATGACAGCTGAGCATATGACCAGAACCTAAACTCGTTTTTATCTTTTAAAACTGTATCGCTTTTAAATTCCATTTGAAAAAATACGAAAACAGTTTTGGTTAAATATTAAAACAATCTTAAAAAATATAAACAAACAACAAAATTATTAGGTTAAGACCGAAATTCAACGTCTTTTTCATCGAAATGCGCACTGTCAAAGATCAAGGCTGTCATTTTGGTCCACTAAAAAAGTCCGACGTGTTTACACCAAAGAAAATCATATTTGGTCACCCCCATTTGAGAAGGACTGAATTGGAGTAGCAAATTTTAATACTCAAATGTTTACACCGTGAATAAAGTACGCGTGACGTCATTTAGACCTTGCACTAAAAATTTGGTCATCCCGGTGTAAACTAGGCTATTGAGTCTTTACTACTCTTAGCTACGTTGTAAAATTGTTCAAGGTCTAATTCAAACCTGTATAAAATAAAGAATCACAGACAAGATGTTAATGTTAATGTTATGTAAAGCCTCGAGGAAACCATTAATTTTATATTTTTATTAAAGTCGCATTCATATACTAAGAATTTATCTTTAGTATTAAACTTTTAAAGAATCCGTTGTTTATGTCCAAAATATCTACATAGATAAATTGTCCTAAATGTTATTCAACAGGTTATTTTTCTTGTGTAATTTAGACGTTATGGTAGGTTTACAACTGACAATTATTGCGTGATAATTAATGTCAGACAGAAATTCTGGCTAATGTAAACGGTCAAAATTGTATTCTATTCTATTCTATTCTCGGTTTTTGGCTTTCACACGTAATGTATTCAGCCATCGTCAAATGGTTGTGGTCAAAAATTTATGTCTGATAGAAATTTTTTATTGTTTACATTAGCCAAAATTTTTGTCTGACATAAATATCATACAATAAATGTCAGATGTAAACCTACCATTAGATACATATGTAGGTATCTAGGACGGTCCAGGTTTACCTGCTAATTTATTCTTAAATTTAGCGATTTTTTTTTATTTGACTTTTTAGGAAATCTTTGACCCACTTATTTTTATCTTCACCCAAATACTAAGTTGATCGTGTTTTAGTAATATTATTTTTTGAGCCCAGGGATCTTTTTAGTTTGTATCTTTGGGCCTGTAACAAAAGTTTATATTTAACGTAAATTGAAAAAAAAGTACTTCCCATTTAAAAATTTTATTTTGCTTGCTTGTTATCATCAGATATTCATTGTGGTAGCACAATTCACAAATAATTTCCCAAATCTGGCTCTAAGCCATATACAGGGTGCTACAGATTGTTTTTAGGAAAATATAAATTCTATACTAGAAAATATAAAGAAGAGTTCATATAAATATGGGTCCGC
This sequence comes from Listronotus bonariensis, assembly GCA_014170235.1. Lineage (NCBI taxonomy): Eukaryota > Metazoa > Arthropoda > Insecta > Coleoptera > Curculionidae > Listronotus > Listronotus bonariensis. The sequence continues at coordinate 44,590 of JACEGR010003269.1, forward strand.
AAATTTTTTGTTCTCTAGATACAGGGTGTAAACTTTTAAACAACTTAAAAATATCAAAAACACTAGGTATAAATAGTATTTAAATAAGTATTGATAGTTGTTACATAATTGCTATAAAAAATTATAAAAACTTTTTAAAAATAAAAAAATCACGCAGTGCTTCTTCTGTGGTCTAAAAATATAAATTAAGTGATTTTTTTTCTTTGAAACTAAACAAGATACTAAAAAATGTAGGGCACATAAAAGATGTATTTTATTTGCTTATTCTAAAGACAGCATAAAAGTTTTATACACATTTACACAGTCAGTGGCGTACCGTTTGTTTGTTAGAAATATTCATGAATTTGCCGCTCAAGGCGCCACTAAACTTGTTACATGTAATTAAGTGACTGATAAATTACCCCCTAATGCGATAACTAACATTGTTAAATTTAAACCAAATTGACGAAAGGATATTTAAGATATGCAAAAAAACAAACCTGTTACAAGTTTAACACTCTGTAGGTATCTTGATAACAAAAATTTCCGAACCCAAAAACCAGAATTCTCTTTCATATTTTGAAAAGTAGAATCCGCCCTTAAATTTTCTTATTAACATTCTGTGCCACCCTCTAAAGATATAATATTACCAATGAAAACCACACGGAACGATAAATGTCCAAAAATAAGAAATGTTCAGTAGAGTGTTTTTTACATCGACCTAGTATCCTTCTAAGGTTTAACATTAAATATTGAATTGTCCCAAAGTAAATAATACACATCCATAGAAGCTCAAAAGTGAGATTTCCTGAAATTTTAGTACATCGGGACCACCAGAGAGCGAAAGTTACCGGACCAATCAGAAAATTGGTCGATGCCCATGTCGAGTTTCTATTGGTCGACTGGACTACTTTTGCTATCTGGTGGTCAGGGTAGGTACTAAAATTTCAGGGTACGCTGAAATCTCACTTGTGAGGTTCTATGGATAAGTCCTAGAATATGAAACAACATACTGTGTAAGCATTAGCTAAGGTATTTTGGCGAGTGAAGCAACAACAAAGGATGTACGTGAGTCATCCAATCCGAAATGTTTACATGCCGCTATTCAACTTAGACTGTCTCTTTTACTCACATTGCCTACGTGTTATGTTATTTAGCTGATCCGGTAGTCACAAGGACATACAAATTTTTCTTTAAATTAAATTGAACAAAATACATTAGGAAAAAATAAGATTGTTATAAATTAGGTCCATTCAGCTGGTCAGGATAGGTACTAAAATTTCAGGGTACGTTGAAATCTTACTTGTGAGCTTCTATGGATGTGTATTCTTTGACCAAAGTTATATCATGTACTTAGCCATTAGAAAAAATGAGTTATTTATTGAGTATCCATTTTATTGTAAACAATTTTTTTAATAAAGGTTACCTAAGGAGCTAAGCTATTGTTAAAAATACAACTTACCTCTTATTTTCGGGAAAAACGAAGAAAGTCCAATTTTTTAAAAATATTTTAATAAACTTAAAACAATATTGTATTATTCCTGAGGCACGAAAACGTTACTGTATAATTATTATTTAGAAGTGATATTAGTAATAACACTAATTTTTTTTTAAATTTGAGTTCCACAAATGTTTTCTATGTACTTTTAGTTTTTTAGGAATATCCACTATTTTGTCCTAGCTTTTACGTTATCTTTTTGCTTTTTTTTTCATACAATGGAAAACTAACGGAAACACTTTTTTTAAAAAACGTAACGTATAGATTTTTTCGAGTGTACAATATCTTTATAGACTATTTAAGACATAAATCTCATTAATATTTCCGTTTATTTCAGTACTGAAATATGCATTAACTCAAGAGATGTAACATATTGCAAAAATATGAGTTTCCAGAAAAAATGGACTTTTATCGTTTTTCTTGTGTAAAAAAAGTTCTAAACCAAAAAAAACATTGTAAGTCAATCAAGGAGGAAAAAATTCAAAGAGCTAATGTAGTATTTTGTTATGTATTAAGCCGCGTCCAGATTTGCAACAACTCGCCGCGCCGAATACCGCGCCACATAGCCATAAATACCGCGGACGTGAACGAGGACAGAATTCGCGTCGTTTCAAGGGCTTGGCGAATGATTCTACGGTGATTCAGAGCTTGTCGGTTTTTTGCATCAAAGGAGCGCGGATGTTTGGCGAATTGTTGCAAGTCTGGACGCGGCTTAACTTTTCGAATAAAATACATTTTTATGCCAAAGTTTTAAATTTCTCGTTATTCTGACATATTACCTTTATATCTTGAAGACCTCTATTAAAGTTAAGATTTTATCATTATTGTTCATTACCATTGGCATAAATTGATCAGTTTTATTAGTAAAGCAGTGTTGACCTAATACATAAATAGTATTATAATTACGTTCATCTTATGCATGGGTTGGAAGAAAACTATAATTTATTTATAACCAGGCTTATTTGTTTATAATAAACATGCAATTTTACCCAGCAATTAGACAATAATGCAGTTACCGTTTGCCTTGAGAAATAATTACTGCCACAAAGAATTAATTGAATAAAGACGCCTTGCCAATTCTAATAACATTTTATGTTAGATGCCATTATGACTGAACTTATAATTAAAGCGCCCACCTCAATTAAATTCCTATTGTTCTATTAAATTTAATTTTTATAATCTGTGAAAAGACGTAAGAAAAAAGTTAAATTAAGCTCAGTCTTTCTATTTTATTGTTGTTAAAATGAAGCCGATTCGGAATACTAAGCGTGTTTTACTGAATAAAACTACCATAAAATGTAAGTAGGTTATATTTTGTTAAAATTGTGACTTTTTAATAAGACTTATTTTACTGACATTTATTTTAAAAACATTTGGGTGTTATTATATTTGTATTGAAATAATACAATCGCTACTCCAATTGGGAGTTTTACATTAACAAATAACAATATAAATAAACAAACATTTAAAGCTGTTAGATAAATCAAAATGTAAAAAAATAAACTTTAAACATAATACAAGGGCTCTAGTTTAAAAACATACAATCTCTATCTATCCTATATTTAGGAAAATGATAAAACTGTCGCACCAGTTGTATATTTTTAGAGCTATAATTAAAATGTGCTCCTAAACTTGCACCTATTTTAACTCGGCTCTTTTAAATTTCTTATGATGCGAGTATTTTTCCTGATAGCTGGAAAGCTGCACGTGTACAACCCATCCCCAAGAAAGGATCTAAATCTCTTCCATCCAACTATGGACCTATTTCACTCAACTCAGTGCTTTGTAAAGTTATGGAGAAATTCGAAAATTTCCTAAATATTTAGAAAAGCATAAAATTTTACATGACTAGCAGTACGGATTTCGTCACAAGAGATCTACAGCATCTTCTTTCCTTTGTATCACACAACTGGAACAAGTCCAAGTTTCCAGATCGTTGCTCTTGATATATCAAAGGCTTTCGACCTGGTCTTGCATGACGCACTTCTCAATAAACTTCCCTCCTACGGTCTTCCAACTAAACTCTGCTCTTGGCTCTCCAGTTATCTTTCCAATCGACGTATATCAGTCATTGTGGATGGCCACTCTTCAAGCTTTCATGAAATTAATGCTGGAGTGCCTCAGGGTTTAGTATTGGCACCAACTTTGTTTCTTCTTTACATCAACGACCTTTTTTCTTCCACAACAAATCCCATTCATAGTTTTGCTGACGATAGTACCTTTCACGCCAGTTTTCAGGTTCTCAAACCAATCTCTCAACTCGACTTGGAAAGCAAACGCAGGGCGATGCAGATATCTCTTTCACAGGACCTCAACTTGATATTATATTGGGGCGCCAAAAATCTCGTTTAAATTAATGCAGCCAAAACTCAGTCATGTTCCTTGTCGCGGAAAAAATCATTAAACACTCACCCTTTGCTTATGAGTGACCAGGTTTTGCAGAGCAAGGACGCATTTAACTTTTTGGGCATCTCATTTGAGGACAACCTCAACTGTCATAAACACATCGTATCTATAGCCATGGCGGCTTCCAAAAAGCTTAGGTTTCTTTTCCGAGCCAAAAAGTATTTTTTCCCTTCCAATTTATACACTTTGTATGTGTCCCAAATTCGACCCTCTTTGGAATATTGTTCTCATGTCTGGGGAATGGCGTCCACCACAACCCTCAGCATTCTTGATGCCATTCAATGAAGAGCTGTTCGTCTTATTAATGATCCTCTGCTTACTGAAAGGCTTCCTTCCCTTGCCCATCGTCGAGCTGTAGGGGATCTATCGCTCTTTTATAGTAACTTTCACGGCTTCAGCTCCGACGAGTTATCCAGTATAGTCCCTCCACTTGCAGCTCCCAGCAGAGAGACTCGTGGTCCGCGAGTATGCATCCCCCCAACTAGACAGGCCCCGAACTTCCCACTGCCCCGAACTTCCCACTTTGTTCGTTCTTTTATCCCTAGAGTTTCTAAAATGTGAAACCTGCTGCCAGCGGAGGGCTTTCCTTCTCCCAAATCTTTAAGTTTTTAAGTCCCGTGTTAACAAACTTCCTCTTACCATGCTTAAGACCCCCATTTACGTTAGTATTTAGATTTTCGGCCTTTGTGGATTGTCCAAAGATAAAAAAAAAACATTTTTAATAATTTTGGAAGGTGGGGCTTTTTTGGGACCTCTGCAAGGACGGGAAAGTGGGGATTTTTTTCTTTTCAATTTTTTTATTGTTGTTTTGGGCCCGTACAAAGACGGAAAGTGGGGACTTTTTTTTCTTATCAATTTTTTTGGGGGCCCCCATAACTCATTGTTATAAGGGGCCCCTCTAAGGCACGCTATGCCACTGTAACTGTATCTACAATTGATAATTATACCAGCAGCATTCTTTTTAGTGTAAAGCTTATGTCCTGAGAAAAACGATAACTTACGTAAACATGTTTTTCTTAAAATATCACAAAATCAAGTTTTATGTTTAATTGGACAGTTATGGCCATATATTTCATTGGGAAAGTTGTTTATCACATATTTGTATTTTGAAACTTTCGACACCTCCTAAATAAGCACTTATTAATCATTTCTGCGTACATACCGCAACAGGTATTTAAATAAATTCCTAATAAATTCATATCAGCTTCATTAAGCAGAAAACCTACACTTGTCTGACGTCATATTATGTCATCGGCATTAATATACTTTAGCAATACTTTCCTTTTTCAGTTACTCTTGCCGTATGTATAATTTAAATTAGTTTAGTGTCTATAAATACATACTTTGTGTTAGATAGATTTGATATGAAAATTAGTTCTTTTAAAATTATGCATCCAGGTTGTCAAAACCTGTTTTATTATGCAATTTGGTTATAAAATAATTTTAGAGACAATAAGTAATATTGTGCTTTACAAACAAAAAAAGACGCTTCTAGAAATTTAAGGAGCACAGTATTATGGAATAATAAAAATACTAAATAGTCACCTTGTTTTAAAAATTCGACTTAGTGAATTTTTATATTGTTTAAAGCCATTTCTATTTTTTGCTAGAGCAGTGTAAGTCATTGTTTGATAGTAGACTAATTGACCTCGCATACTAAGTTAAATTTATACATGGTGATTCAAAATCCATCACGAAACTTAAGGGGGTGATTCTCCTTGACAAAATAACGGTAGAGTTTCATATAATTTTTTTCAAAATTTCATTCGTTTTCGAGTTACAAGTCGTCTAAGTTCAATTTTTATTTTGGTTTTTTCGCTATATTGCATTTATTTTTAACCAATCCAGTTGATATTTGGCACACAAATCGAGCTTTTTAGATTCTAAAATTTAAAGACAAAAGTACTTTTTTAAATACCACCAGAGGGCACTTTCCCTAAAACTTAAAATTTATTTACATCATAACTTTTTAAATTGAAGATATGTTCTATAGTTTGGCGGATTCATTTAATGGATGGTATTTATTTGGGTACACGCCAAAATAAAATTAAGTGTTAAAAAAATTAAACAAGTAAAAAGATAATTAAAAATCGACGTTTCGGTGGCAGATTTGCAAAGATAAATGGAATAAAAATAAAAATTTACTATTATTAATGTTTTAAAATTTAAAATTTGTATCTTTTTTAGGATATTCTGAAAACTTTGACATTAAATGTCAAAATATGTTTGTTTGGTTATAGTGTCATAGTGACATAGATAACTGGTTGCTGGTGTATTGATTGTTTATTTTACCAAAAAGGTGAATAGTTAGTTAATTTTTAGTCTTCCTGAAGATATTTCAGTATCAAGCAAAGGCAACCAAGTTTTATTTAAATTAACTGAAATTGAAACGTCGATTTTTAATTATCTTTTTACTTGTTTAATTTTTTTTGGTTTTTTAGCACTTTTAATTTTATTTTGGCGTGTACCCAAATAAATATCATCCAATAACTTTTTTATTTTGACAGATATCGCAAAGCTGGGGGCGCCCTTTATAGACAATAAAAATTTAAAAAATAGGGTACTCTTTATTAAAGTCGATAAACCTTACCATTTAGGAACCAATAAACATCGGAGTTTTCATCAATTTTAATCAAATTACCTACATACATACAGTCCAGTAACTCAACCGACAAACTTTACGGGGCGATTCTACAACAGAAAATAAGAAAAAAACTTCATATAAACATATCTCCTAAACGTGTTAGTTTTTGAACTACGGTGTGTTAAATATTAAAAAATAACTTTTTTTTAAATGTAAAATAAAACCTCCTGAGTATAAGATTACCATTAAAAAGATCTTCCAAGGAGCATTACAAAATACCACATTTAATATTTCTATCTTTCATAGTTTTGTGTATGACTATTTTATCATGAATTAAGCTGGATAGATGGATAGATTGTCGTTTCTGTTTCCGTTTGCCATTTGACGTTTTAAGTTAGAAGATGAAACTACAAATTTGCATTTGTCAATTTATAGTTTCTGTTTACCGTTTTCATATACCATATCAGAAACCGAAACGTCGAACGGCGAGCGGTAACGGAAACGTCAATCTATTAATTCAGCTTAGCTTCAGCAGTTGCTGTAAGTTACCAAAAACAATATCAATGTCAGTTTTAACAAATATGCCATAATTGACAAAAAATATTTTAGGAAACATCATTTTCAGCCGATGTTTTTAACATATATTTTATTTTTGACAGATGTCCCTTTTGTTTTGTCTTTATTGAAGTGTGTGGTATAATGGCCGTTTAATTTATCAACCCATTATTTATTTTGAGACTTGAGGTAGGAATCCACGATGAAAGTTTTCTATAAAATTATTGTGTCGGGAGTCAAAGTCAAATTTTCCAATAAAAACACTATTGACTTTATAGTGAAGTAATAATATTTTCCATTTATTAGTATCTTCTTAAATTATTTACATTATACATAAATGATGACATTTTTGCATTCGTCCCACATGGTTAGTCCAAATACTTCTATCTTAATCGCAAGAAAGCATTTCGTCATAAAATTATATTCACATGTATTTAAGCATTATTGCATTCTAAAATTGAGTGGGCGAATATAACGTTACCTTTTATAATGGTAAATCAGGCTAAGCAAGAAAATTAATAATTCTGCGCGACCATATGTTTTCATTGTCTGGTACATAGAACACAAAAGTAAAAGTATATATTTGGTCACTTGCTGAGCATTTACTCTACATAATTTTTATTTATTAAAATATATTCTAGCCCTTCAAATTATTTTGTATAAATTACAAACTGTTCATAAGAGACTATATTTTTGCAGAAAATCAGGAATGCAAACGCACTGATTTCGATAAAAATGCTTTTATCTGTGCGGGCGTACCTACAATCATTTTTGCAAGGATTTAAAATTTAGCAAAAAGCAAAAATATTTTTAACCTGACCAATAGCTACTGTTTTTTTCAGTACCCATACTTAGAATTAAACTGTATAGCTCTATTTGAAACAGTGAATCCCAAGCATCACTTAAGGCCGTAAAGAACTCTCTCAAATATGCCCACACAAAATTCTGCTTTTGAGTATATTATCCCATGCATAGTTTAGAGGATTGTAATTCGGCAATTGAGCAGGCCAGCACAATAGTAAGATTTCTTGTTCTTCTAAGAATTATGTAACAATTCTAGGGTATGTATACTATATAAGCAAGCAGTTTTGGTATATCGGTCACGCATGTTTACACGCCGGTATTTAGTTAGATTGTCTCTTTTCCTCACATTGCATATGTGTTATGTTACTTAGCTCAACCGGTATTTGACCGGAAATGATTGCTTCCTTAAAATTTTAAATGGCCGCACCGGTAATTTTATCCTATTTAGACAGAATATGACATTCTGAATACAATGACACCTTACATGTAATTTTTGACAGTTCTGCTGACAAAAATTTAATTTTTTAAATTCCAATCTAGAGTGCCATGATTAGACCAAGGCCCAGTTAGTAAAGCAGGTTCAAACTCTGTTCAGTTGAACTGAGTTTGAACCTGCTTTGTATAACTGGGCCTAAAACGGTTTAATTTAAGTCCAATAGCCATGGAAAAATGAAATTAGTCGTCTTTTGTTCTTTACGACGGAGTCAAAGTGTGCAAAATTCTATTTATGGTCATAACTCTTTTTTTTAATAAAACGAGGGTGGCTCGTTAGCATACTCTTAAAAGAGCATTTTATTTCGAATAATTTGGTACCACATAGGGGTATTTCCAGTAAAACTTTTCCTACCGAACACATAATAAAATTAGGATGTTGTCATAAATCAATATTGCTGTAGTACAATGATGGGTTAAGAATCATTTAATTTAATGATTTTAGGATAAAAACCTTTTTCGAAATACCGCCTATGTGGTATCAAATTATTCGAAGTAAATTGCTCTTTAGGATATGCTAACGAGCCACCCTCGTTCCATTTGAATAAAAGGAGTTATGACCATAAATATGATTTTGCACACTTTGACTTCTACTAAGAAGTCGTAAAAACAAAAGACGACTAATTTCATTTTTCCATGGCTATTTGATTTCAAATAAATCGTTTTAGTCTAATTTCACTCTAGATTAAAATTAAAAAAAAAAAAAATTGGATAGCAGAACTGTCAAAAAATTATATGTGAGGTGTCATTGTATTCAGAATGTCATATTCTGTCGAAATAAGATAAAAGATATCGGTGGTGCCATTTAAAATTTTAAAGTAGCAGTCATTTCCGCTTAAACCGGAAGTAATAGAATACAAGTAAATGGACCAATCAATCCATAATTATGTCAAATAACGATATACCAAATTTTATTTTTCCATCTTAAAAAGTAAAAAGTTATAGGGGGAACCACCTGTGAGAAACACCCGGTATAGCAAGGAAAAACACAACAGGCCGTAAAATGTTCTTAATACACAAAATTCCAGTGAAATAAGATTGGCGTTAGTTAGTTATTTCAGCCCAACCCATTTTTGTCCACTTCTCCAACTCTGCACCTTTTGTACATTATCAAAAACTCCGGTTCCTCTCTACACTTGCACCCTATACGAATCTGAATGCTGGCCAAATTAAGATTCGTTTGTAAATAAAATTAAGGTGATTTTTAGTTCAATTTTCATGTTCACTAACCAAATTTAAACGATCAGTGCGATTTCCTCAAGACAAAGGCTGACTTCTCAGGAGGCGTTGATTTTTTAAACCACTCTCGTGCAGTCTGTTTCTGATGGTCCTTTTCGATATTTGGACAATAAAAGTTTCCTGGATGCGGTTTGTTATCTCAGGAGTGGTCAAGGTCGGGCTATTTGTAAAACAAAACCAGGGCCGTTCCTAGGGTGACGGGTGACTCGCGCCGTGGTGCAAACAATTATTGGCCGCCCCTACAACAAAATGTTCATTAAATTGAATTTCCAAGGCTATATTTCCTTAACCATTTAAGACAGACATTATGGTATTTTTGTTACGCTCTTAAAATTACTGTGTTCCATTAAAAAATCATACTTATCATCGTACCCTGTATATCTAAAGAGATAAAAGAATACTAAGAATCAACCCAACAGAAAAGTATTTTTGTTTTTTTATACGTTAAATAATAAAACAGTTATGGGAATGTAAATTTATTATTAAAACTTATTCTTAAGATTTTGATGGTCATATTTCCGAAAACAATCGGGATAAATATACAAAATGTAATATTTTTTTAATCTTCTTAAAATATCTTTTTTATGATGATATAATATACAGGGTGTTCCATAAAATAAAAATCATACTTTTTGTCATACTCTATATATATCTTAAGAGATAATAAAAATCTAATAACTGATTAGAAAACTACAGAACTAACCAAATATTCCATTATTTAAATATAATATTTAATAATTTAATACAATCATTTGTAGTAGGCATTTTACGGTCGGTTTGCAAATGTCTGCTTCTGAAGCAAACAACTTTAAAGAATTATGAATGACTACACTTGCAAGCAGTTTTCCAAAGTAGGTTAATATTTTCATGCTTACAAATAAATAAAGACATTTATCCGCGTCATATATTACATTTTGGGCGTGAAAAACAATGTCGAACCATAAATATCATAAAGACTACTTTTAACCATTTTTAATCGGGTTATTTGCCAACAGTGACTCCTACTTGTGAATTTTAAATACCAACAAAAATATTATGCTAACATACATTAAGATTTTTTTACACCTACTGGTTGGTGGCAGTAAGCGTAATTCTATATTTGGTGTGATGTATGTAATGATGATTCTAGATTTTTGGTAATAAAGATTTTATGGTTATTCCATTTTATGTCACGCTTAAAAATAACGATATTTAAAGAATAATTTTAATAACGAATGACCAATAAAAATTATAAAACAAACCTAAAAATAAGAACGATAGATAAATGAATTGTTAAAAAGTGATATAAATGGGTTAACTTTTTTACTTAAAGTCCTAAGGCAAGGAATAAAAAAACTGTGCTCTATGACATTACACTGGTAAGTCCTGTTACACATGAGACGTACAAACGCCCGACGCCCCGCCGTACGCCTGACAAGAAGTTTTACATTTAAAGTAATGTAACTTAACGCTCTCCTACAGGCAGAGGCGAAATAAGAGAATGTTTTGTAAGTAGGTGATACGTGTTTGAGCAATGTATTTTTTATTATTTATATGAAAATATGTAATTAGGCTCTGTCCGAGGCTATGTGCATTCGAAAAGGTTTGTTTACTGTATCATGTTTTGTGTACTTGGCGGCATCGCTTTCAGAATGAATTAAATATGGGCCCATCTATAACAAAGCAATAAAACAGTGGACAAGCGCACGAAACACAAATTTATTAGCCACTTTTGGGTAAGCAAGTATTTTTACTTTCAAAGAGAAACCTGCAACAGGGCCGTTTCTGGCGGGGGTGCAGCAGAGACACTCGCACGAGGCGACAAAAAATAGAGGGCGGCATTTTACCAAATGAACGGCGGTTTGTTGAAAACAGTAGAATTTAAGGGGGGACCCTTTTTTCTGCTCTTCAAAAATAATCAGGAAGGAAACCAGTAAAAATCAATGTGGAATAATGGTAAATGGCCCTAACCGTAGTGTAGATATTGTAATATACAGGGTGTCCCAACTCTATTTATACAGGAAATAACCCAGTACCCCTGTACAAAATACAAAAATGAACTTAAAATAAAAAAATTTATTTGGATTCACTCTTGTTATTGACAATACCAGTTAATATACAGGGTGTCTCAAAATCAGGCATTTTATTGATGGGTTTTTTAAATGGAACATGAGTCAGCTATTTTGTTAATTTTAAATACGTAATTACTTGATTACCCTAAAAATCTGCCATAATTGACGCATTGCGGTTTTTTAGTGCAATTAAGTAAATATGTATCTAAAACAAACTAAAATGCTGACATACCTATCAGCAGTTTTTACATGTAACATAATTAATTTCATGCTATTAAATTATTTGTTACTTTGACAGTGACAGAATTATTTAAAAATATTAAAAACAAAAATATTATTTTCTTTCTTTTACTTTTAATGGTTATTGGGTATATCAGCATACTGTTGATATCTCAGAAACCAGCAATAATTGACGTATAGTGTGTTATTTATTTTTGATGTAGAATTTAATACAGAGACAAAATCTGTAAAAATATGCAGGGCGTTTTGTTTAAAAACCTACTTGACATTAAAATGTCTGTTTTTAAAACACCTTGTATATTAACTGGAACTGTCAATAAAAAGAGTGTATCCAAAGAAACATTTTTTATTTTAAGTTTATTTTCGTATCTTGTACAAGGGCGAAGTTATTTCGTGTATAAATAGAGTTGGGACACCCTGTATGAAGGATGCTATTATTTCCACTGATCTCGATGGATTGCCAATGTTATTACCTGCGCGAAACAAAATTTACATTTTATGGGCGAAAAACCGGTTTGTGCGCAAGCAAATTGAGGGTAAACGCACATGGCGGCCAACAGACTATCCGCATTATCGGAAAGAATTTGTCGATGGCGTCCCGGTTTTCTGTTCGAAGTACGGTAGCTAATGAGTGTCACGATCAGACCGCGGACGGAGGGTACGGGGTGCCGGTGTTTATATTTTGCCACGGCTTTTAAGTGCGCATGTTCGTCCACCCATCCATTTGTTTACTGCGCAAGGTCATAAAAATCCGAAAAATGCTTCTTGCCACTGCGGATCTAAATGTAGGTTATCTATGATTATTTCCCAATGTTTGACGTTTTCACGCGACTGTAACAAATTTAATATTCTTCAATTTCAAACTTCATTGTATTTTTTTCACACAGTCCATTTTCAAGTGTAAATGAAAAAACCTAATTCCTAAAGCTAATGAGTCGAGTAATGGGTTTGTACACAGGGTCATCTAAATTAAGTGTCCGCCATTGGTAACTTCGTTACTATTCAAAATACCAAATAGTTTAAAATAGCAAACTGGTAGCATTTTCAAGGCTTTTTAAGATTAAGAAGAAACAATGGACAATCGGGTTTTTGAGTTGTACAGTAAAAAGCCCTTTCTTTTTAATGAAACACCCTGTATATTTTATTACCATTAAAAGATCTTTTAAAATCTTCATATGATATATCCAATTTTTCAGAATTTCGGAAGTATAAGTAGGTATCGTCAGGTTTTGATAGTAAACTAACATTATTTTGTATATGTATATTGCACGTCATTAAATAGTAATTTATGTAACAAGTGCATAAAGTGATATTTTTTACGAATGGGGAGTTCCAATCCCATGAGAAAAAAAGACACTTTATGCATGTGTTACAATACTATAATTATTTTTTCCACGACCGTATAAAAATTTCCCAAAATATAATTTTATACATGTTTTATTTATCTAAAGTTATTAATTTTAATTTTGGGCAGAACAGCCATTATATTGCAACAAAAATCATAGCCTCCTTATTTTTTAAAAGACCAATGCATGGTTAAATGGACCCTAAAATTTTAGTACCTACCCTGATCACCAGATAGCGAAAGTTGGCACCGGACCAATCAGAAAAAAGGCCGATGCCCATGTCGAGTTTCTATTGGTCGATTGGACTACTTTTGCTATCTGGTGGTCAGGGTAGGTACTAAAATTTCAGGGTACGCTGAAATCTCACTTGTGAGGTTCTATGGATAAGTCCTAGAATATGAAACAACATACTGTGTAAGCATTAGCTAAGGTATTTTGGCGAGTGAAGCAACAAAAAGGATGTACGTGAGTCATCCAATCCGAAATGTTTACATGCCGCTATTCAACTTAGACTGTCTCTTTTACTCGCATTGTCTACGTGTTATGTTATTTAGCTGATCCGGTAGTCACAAGGACATACAAATTTTTCTTTAAATTAAATTGAACAAAATACATTAGGAAAAAATAAGATTGTTATAAATTAGGTCCAGTTGTTTTGCCCACTTGTAGAAAGATAAGGACTGATTTTTTAAAATAAGTTGAATAGTATTTCGTAACTAAATTAAAAAAGCCACATATGTGCATAAAAAGAAACCAAATTGATCGGGCCTACCTTCCCGCAATCCCTGCAACCCACAGCTACCATGCTGCCTACCTTGGTCGCACGTTTGTCCCATATGTGGTCACACTGACGCCCATATCTGCCGCCGATGTTCTTTCATCCAAGCAGGCTAACTTCAGTTGTCCGCCGATTGTCGAAGAGTTGAACAGCGCAACGTGGTGCGCGCGCGATTCAAATTGTCTTTAAGCGATAGTAATTTGTTAGTTTGCTCTTTATGTGCCATATAATTGACTTTTTCTTGTATATTGTAAGTGTCTGTAATAACGGAATATATTTTACCTTTTATTGTTGGTGGCTGTCAGTGTACGGAATAGCGGAAATCTAATATTGCCAACGGGCAATGTTTTGGTGTTTGCATGTTTTCTTAGGTTGCTTAGGCTAGTAAAGTTATTGAGGTCGGTAGTTCTTTTATTATTGTGAGGACCCCTCTTTAGGTTAATATTGAAGCTATAAAGGATGCTCTTACTATAAAAGTTTTACACTAGGAGGATTATATAAAAACTATTTTACACTATTTAGATTTTGACCTGGTTCTTCAGTATATTGACAAGATATAATTACTAGGTACACCTTTAAGTGGTGATTATAATAGGTATATATGGTACAATGTACCGGAAAAGATATACGTAGTAAAGTAATTAAGATCGTAAATTTCATGATTTAACAAAATAAACATTGAGCCTTAGCTACCCTATAAAGTTTGACTTAATTTCGACAATTTATTATTTTTTATTTTATTAAACAGAATAATACACATAGAGATACACAGTATTATTATAAAAGTAAAACTTAAGATGAAAAAAATTAAAAAATATTTTAAAATTATAGCCTCTTGTGACAGCTGAAACAATGTAGGTCAAGGTTACACGTGGAAATACTCGCTTTGTTTACTGTGCCCTAAGTTTTTTTTTATAAAATCCTATATGTAAAAATTCAACTTCTGGGTGTATTAGCTTGCCGACTTTTTATTAACTAACACTCGTTGTGTTAAAATTTAAAATTTTATTTTAAATAATCTCTTCTTTTTCCTGTTTTTACGTAATATCAAAGACAATTAAAGTTTTACTATAGACACCCAGAACAATGCTAAATTTTTGGTCATCAGCTTGGACGCTCGCTCGTGGAATTTATGAAGCGGGTATCCATCGAGTACACACGTAAACAGTACGTATAATTTACCGCTTCAAAAATTCAGCCAAGCCAGCGTCCAAACTGATGACCAAAAATTGTTCTGGGAGTCTACTACCAAAACTACAATTGTCTTTGGTAATATCCAAATAAAAAACCAGAATTCCTATTTTTGTATATACCCCCTGTATAAGATACCAAGAAAACTTAAAATAGAAAATGTTAGTTGTAAATACCTAGTGTCTTAACAGTATAAAAAAGGCAGAAGGTGTCTCAAAAACAAAATTTGTAATGTCAAGTTATTTTCTTTTTGACAATTGAACACCCTGTATATTTTGACAAATTTTTAATCTGTATGCCATCCTTTATTAAAAATATTTAATAAATTTTCACATCATAATACATTTTACATCAATTATTGCTGGTTTCTAAAATAAGTGAGTAAATTTATATTTTTCTAAAAATAAACTAAATATGCTACCTTAAAATTAGTAGCTCTTGGAATGATTGGTAATTTAATACATTTTTTTTTAAATATTATTTGTTACTCTAACAGCAACAGAACTATTTTAAAATATTTAGAGGCAAAGCGGGGTTTTTTACTTTATATATATCTCAAAAACCAACAATAATTGTATAGTGTATTATACATTTTTGATTTGGAATTCAATAGAGTCAACGTTTGTCAAAATATACAGGTCGTTCCATTATAAAAAACATGACAATGAAAAGTTCATTTTGGAGACACCTTGTACATTTACCAATACTGTCAAAATAATTTGTGTTTTCAAACAAACATTTAATATTTTAAGTTTTTTTTTGTACCTTATATAGGGGCGAAGGTATCTTTTTTAATCGTGTTAAGACACCCTGTATATTGCCATAAAATTTAAGTTTAAAAAGGTTTCCCCAGAATTACAAATAAAATGGGCGAAACAATGTCGAAAACAACCATAATATTTTATTTTCTTATTCGTTTCCAAAATTCCGAGGTAGTCAACAAATACAATGATCTAGGTGTCCCCTAAATTTTGTTTTTCCACATAATTCGTAACAGTTTTGCTCCGACCTTTATTTTTATAAACTTGTTTTGAAACCCATTATGACTAATAATCATTAGCAAAGTCTCAGGTAGATAAATCTGAATGCTTGACTACATATTTTAGATTGGATAATGTGCTTAAAACCTAAATTTATTGCTAAAATCTGCCTCGTGCAAAGTCTTTTAAAGTTCTAGAATGAACAACGTAGAATTGGTTGCAACCAATTTTTGTTGAATATTAATACACCTTTTTGTGTTTTTTTGCATTATATTACTCTGTAGTTTTCGCTTTATTAGTTTCTTTTTTGCCCTTTTTTCAAATAGAGAAAATGTTGAATATCCAGTGGGTCTTCATTAAGTTTCATAAACATTACCAATAAATTTTGACGTGAAATAACTACCAACAACTTCTTGTTCTAGTTACTTAATTTTTTTTTAATGTTCTTTGTTTTCCCTTAGATATTAACTTATAAATAACTACATATATATTAGTCTTACGGTCCCGCAACACATACAATTGTTCATATCAAAGAGCTGCCGACATATCGCCTTTGTGTGTGCTTTAGTCGGTAAGCGCCGTCCATTCAATTGATCCACTCGGTTCAGCACACGTATTAAAAAAGAAACTTGGTAACACACGCCGCTTAAATAAATCCTTTTTCGATGTCTGTACGATTTGCAGCGAGGACGAGATGCAAGGGACATCTGTTGTCGAATATCCTCGGACGTTTTCGCGCTGATAGCGGAGACACTTTACTTAGTTATTTGTAGGGTGCTTATATTGTTTAATTTTGTTACCTAGTTATTTAGATAGCATATTATACAATATGATTATGTATTCGGAAACCACAGAGTCAGAACAATTAAGGGTAGTTTATCTTGACACCCTTTTCAATTGATGTTTTTGTGCGCAATAATTCACACTTGTTCGAAACAAAAACATGCCAATCAATGGAAAAAGTATTTACGTTTATTAATTATATGAGGCGTTTTTTTATTCTCCCCTTTTCCCCATCCCCCAATCACCCTTGAGATTTTTAAAATGTTAATTTCTAGTATAAGGACGTTGGATTTATTTTACTGTTTGGTCATCATCAATATAAAATTATTTTCTCTTAACTTTGTCCTGTTTCTAGCGGAAGAAAAATTACGTCACATTTGCAGAGATCTCCTTTTTTCCAAAATAGATTAGATAATATTTTATTCGACCCCACTCCCCCGCCTCTAAATGCCTCACGTAAAGCTACATTAACAATCACTTCTGAAATTTCGAATTGGCTTTTAAACAATTGGTTAAACTTCACTTGTCAAATTCTAATTTAATAAGTGTTTAAAGAAGTAATTGTAAATCGAGTTGTAAATCCACATTAATTAATGGACGGCTCGTTATAAGAATTAAAAATCGTAAGGACCCTTTGTATTATAATCCGCAGAAATTATATTTGTTATTATTTTCTGTTTAAATTTATAGTATCCTAAAAAAAGTATTGGATCGAACATTTCTAGTAACTTTTAGCCACTTGAATTTTTCCAAAAAGTGTATGGACCTGTCAAAAAAGAAAAATAATGATTTCGCCACCCCATTATTTATTTATGCAAAATTAGCGCATTCCAGCAACCTAGGTGCAGCTTTTTAAGTGTAAAAATTATTTTCAATAAATTGTCAATAAATAATATGTGAATATTAGCCAATATACCTATACGACCCACAGCCTCAATATAGTAGATATATTCAATATAATAAAAAATGTAAATATTTACATGCCTTGATCCGCAGATGACTCTGAGACTACGTCATATTTTATGATTAGAATTTTACACTAATCAGTTTTAAAAAATACCATGGCCTTGGTAACAAAGTGGTCGTAGACTTCCTAGAATTATATCTTAAACAGGGATATTACAAATTGTCCACATTTTTAGTATTTATAAATATTAAAATGTCTTGTTCAACTTAATGCAGGACTCAAATTTTTATTTCAGAATGGTTTTGTGCCCGTCAGAAAATTTGTATTAAAATATTTTTTCAGTTTAAAAAATTTCTATACGTTTATTCATTGTTTTTAAAAAATCAAGTCCGTCTACTTTAGAAAGCTTTTAGTGTTTAAGGTACCAACATTAAAATATTATATACAGGACTAAGGATACATCGTAAAAATCGAATCCGATTTGACGGATCGCATTGAACCTAATACTTGTGCCCTTCGTCCTAGAATTTATCGGATGCAAATAATCCGGTTCTAAATTCTTTTAAATTTGACAAAGAAAAGTATTTTCAGTGACAAACAGAGCAAACAAATAAAAATATACTTCAAACCTTACATTTGTAATATAACGCAAATCACTAAAGAAACACTATCACAATGTATTAGCAATGGTATTAGCAAATAATTAAGCCTATTTTATTTCCCACTATTTCGTTTATGCACTTATCAGCTGTTTTACTTAATTGTCATTTTTAAACCTTTTTTAAAACCGTGAATATCGTATAAATTGAACCTCCAATCCGACTGAACTCAACTCAAATTGCTTGAAAAACAGGATTGACTTATGGCGTTCAATCCAATCCCTCACTCAATCTGAAACGTGTATATCGCAATTTTTTGTGGGTTAAGTTTTATCCGATCGGTTGAATCGGATTCAGTAGAACGATGTACCCTCAGCCAGTAAATAATTAAGTATCTTAAATGAAAAAAAATGAGTGATATTTAAAATATATTTATAAATTGAAACTAACTAGGAGATTTTTTTTTAATATTTGGGCGATCAACGACGGCTAAAAAATAAATACGAACGTATTACATGTGAAAACGGTAAACAGAAACTATAAATTGACAAATGCAAAGTTGTTGTTTCATCTTCTAACTGAAAACGTCAAATGGCAAACGGAAACAGAAACGTCAATCCGAGCATCAATCTATAAATGAAGCTTAATACACATTTTATAAATACACTTAAGAATTTTGTCAATTCCTTTTTTCGTTCATTCATAAATCAGACCGTGCAGGAGCCACTTTCTTATTAAAATAAACTGGTTTTAACAGCAAAATAAACCAAAGTAGAAGAAATGGTATAAACCATTCGTTTTTTCCGTTTAGGAACACAACAATTCCGTTTAGGAACACAACAATGTTTTTCTGCAATTTGTCTAGCAACTCAACAATCCCAAATTCATAATTTTGTTATTATTTTATAACCGTCTAGCAACTCGATTACACACGTAGATTTTGGATCACTCAATTCGGTTTCATTGTCCCCCATCAACAATTTCGCTTTATGGTTCTTCTAGGTAAACAAGCACAATATTTATCAATCTTAGGCGAAGAACCAATTCTAAAACGGTATTTACCAATCGGTTATGTTGACGTTTAAACAATGTATTATAGGTCAAAGTTGTCACCAATTATTACCGCGGTTATAATTGGTTGCGCCAAAATTGATGATTATGTTTTGTATGAACGATTCCTCTGATGTCTGGAATAACAAATAGTTTTATTTTAAAAATGGAACGTTCCCAACCTGATTTTATTTTATACAGCAATGTCGGTTTTAATTTATAATAATAGTTTTGTTTAAAATAATTTGGTTTAAAAATCCGTTATTTGCATAAGATCATTAACATAATATTAATTTTCTAATAAGTTTTTGATGAATATGTAAAATTCTAATTTAAAACAAAATATTATTTAATATTGGTAAAATTTTACAACCATTTAAAATGTCTTAATGACCATTCTTATCTAAGAATAAAAATGCCTCTTTTGGTGCAATACACAAACTCTTCTAAAAATCCATTGTATACATTAGACTGAATAAAAAAAAATTACTATCTTTTTTAAAATTATATTGATTGAAAATTATGCAAAAATCCTGTGAAAGTGATAGCCCTCAATATTAATGTTAAGAGGTGCGCATGATACATTTTAATTTTCCATTTTATTATTAATATGGAAAAGCTTGTTTTTTAAGTTTAGAATTTTATAACTCTAAAATGGTTCATCAAAAAGGCTAGACCAAATTATTATCTTGTATAAAATTCAACGCTCTACAAAAAAGCATTTTTATATTTTTTGATTAACCGACGCATTTCAAAGTTATTCAACTTAAAAATATGTATAATTTATATTTTTAATTTTTTCCAACCTAACCAAAAAATTTTATCACATTTTATTTTTTTTTTGCATTTTAAATTTTTAACATTTAAATTAACAGATCTGTGAAAATTTGTCAAAATTTTCTATAAACTTTATCGAAAAATTATAAGAGAGCTTTTTGTGCAAAGTTTAATGTTATACAAGTTAATGATTTGGTCTAGCTTTTTGATAAACCATAAAAGGGTTATAAAGTTCTAAACTGAAAAGAACAAGTTGTTCCGTGTTAATCAAATGGGAAAGTAAAATATATGATGCGGTACCTCTTAACATTAATATTAAGGCCGGTGGCTTTTACAGTTTTTTTTTCATTATTTTTAACAATATTTTCGATATACTTAAGAAAAAAATGTCGTTTTTTAAAATCAGTTCTTAATTAATTTACTACAACAAACAAAAAGTCAAGAAATTAAATTTGTTCCAAACTAACTATATAATAAACAAAATTATTTTAAAAAATGCAGTGGCGTATATTTGTTTTTTATTAAAAAATATTTACCTTAAACCCCTCATGAACGACACTGGTAAAAATTATTTTTTCTTTGTATGCCACAAAATGTATTTTAGTTGCACAAAAGGAGTTACCCATTTTTTTATATTTTTTAACACGCTGTCGTTCAAAAACTAAGACGTTTAGGTAATATGTTCATATATAGTTTTTTCCTAATTTTTATTAAAGAACCAACCCTTAACGTTTGTTGATTAAGTTACTAGACAGTCTGTATAATTTAGGCGCTATTAGGTGGTTCACAATTAAACGTGCTTTGGTTTCAGAAAAAAACCCTAAAATTTTATAAAATTTACAGAGGTTTAACTAAAAGCAAATAACAAAAAACGATTTGTTTTTTTAAATTAAAAAAATATATTTAACAGCGTGTCTAAACTTTTTATTATTAATTTTACAATAAAAAGTAATTCTTTATAAACAATTCTGCATGGTCCAAAAACCCAAAATGCAATAATCTGATAAAAAAATTTACAGTGATGTACGAGGTATCTCAAAATATATGAATTTAAGAGGAAAGTACGTGTATTTTTCATAACATCAAAACTTTTTGTAAGGAAAAGATGTTTAGAATTAAAAATAACATTTAAATATGCAAACTTGTTTATTTAAGAAAAAAAATATATTTTTTATGCTTTAACAATAAAAATTTAAGTTTGTACATTAGTGCATACTTATTTTGAAACGTAAAATGTAAAAAAACTTAAAAAATGTCAAACAGCGAAAAGTCACAGAATCGCTCGTTATCGCAGAAAATAAATGTTAAAAAACATTTTTTTAATAAAACAATTTGCATATTTAAATGCTATTTTTAATCCTTAACATATGTTTTTCCTTTATAAAAATTTTTGAGACTATAAAAAATAAAGGTACTTTCTTGTATATGCTTGTACCACTGCAAAAAATTAGTATCTGATGATTGCATTATGGGTTATAGACCATGCAAAAGAATAACTTTTTTCGTACAATTTAATATAATAGTTTTTCATATGGTACGGACCTAAGTAGACACGCTGTATATTTACAGTTTGTTATTAAAAAATGTAACTTTTACCTAAAAGTATGCCGAAATGATTTAATGATTTAAATTTAAAAAAAACAGAAAAAAGATTTTAAAAACTTGACATCAAAAACTTGTTATCTTACGCAAGATCTAACTTCTGGTTGTTTTAAATTGATTGTTAATGGCATTTTTATGGAAGGATCAATAAAATCATGTTTTTTATGGTGCTTACAAGCAGTAGTTCAAGGTATCGTAGTCATCCTCAAATAGGTATCAATCATCTGTCATATTCAGATGATTGCATTTCTGGTTAAATAAACATACAGATACAAATCTCAAATATTTATTATTAATTTGACAAGCTAGCTAACCTATGGCCAAATTTGAAAAGTAAAATATTTACTTTAAGAGTGTTATTTATTATTTCGCAAGGAGTTTTTTTTAAATATTACTGATATAAAAGATGGTTTTTATGTATACATATGTAACCTACTTAAGGATATATACATAGATTACTTACGCCTATTTAGGGCTAACTAACACCAAAATACTTTTTGACACCATTTAATGCAAACAATATATTTAAACGCCCATTAAGATTTTATGTAAATACAGGATGGCCGACTATGTTTAGACCGACCCATTTTAATGACGAATAACTTTAAAACAAATAAAGTTATCAAAGTTCGGTTTAGATTTTTAAATGTTTTTATACTACATCTTTTCGCCATGTGGTTGTGACAATTCGTTAACAAAAAAGACAAAGTGGCCGATTTACTAGTCTAATAAATAGGGAAACTTTGTTATTTTAAGAGGAACACCAAGTATAGTTTTCTATAATCTTAAAATTTAATATCTATCCTTTAGAAAAAATAAAAAGTCTTTTACTTTCCAGAAATGCAAGGAACGATAAAAATTAAGATTACATTTTCATATAATTACAATTCCACAACAATTCCATCTGCTTGTACACCACAATTCCTCAGTGGTGTAGCCCTCGACTCTAATATATTAACAGTAATAAATTCACTTTCTAATTGCACAAAACATAAAATGCGAAAATATTCTGCTGGCACACAAGTTTTATTTATTATTTGTATTATTTCTTATAATTTTGTAATGTTATTTGTAAAAAATTTATTCATAATTTTATTTTTTAGGCTTAAGGTCTCGGTCACGATAACAGAGTGTAAGCGTCAAGCGGAAAGTATGTAAAAACCGGATAAGCGGCGTGTGGTTAAACCTAAAAAAATATCAGGCCTTAAAAGTTTTAATTGAAAATTAGATTTAACAATAAAAAGAATGTTGGTTGGTTGGTTTGAGGCGGGGTTGGTCATTCGACCATGTTTGCACTGCAGCCTATTGGCTTATTGTGCACCCCTCCCTTGTTACAGAAGTCCACTGCCCTTTATCAGGTTTAGTAGATTTGTTGTAGATGTTCATGCGGGAGCGGGTTTCCGCTATGTATGTTCCCAAATAGACTGTGTCTTTTGCGTGTCGGTGCAATGCAGTTGTATATTATGTGTGAGGCTGTTTCCTCCTCTTCCCCGCAAAGCCTGCATGTTATGGGTCCATTGTAACTGCCCATTTTTTGCAAGTGTTTCACATGACATTATATTACAGTGTCCTGTCAGAAGTCCTACTACTTGTCTTAACTGAGTGCGCTCCCACTGGAGCACCTCAGTTTTTAGTTCCTTGGAAGGATCGCCCAGTGTCTCCTTCTGCATGTCTTTGGCCAGGTGATGCATGCCAACGAGCAAGATGTTGTTGAGACCATCTGCTTATCATTGTTTTCGTCACCTTTTTGGACAGTCCGAGTACTGGTTCTGGATCGTTGAACCTTCTAGACGACCCAGCTCTCGCTAGTTCATCTACTTTTTCATTGCCTTCTATTCCCGAGTGTCCAGGAACCCACAGAAGTACTATCCTGTTGTTCCTGGCGGCGATACTATTCAGGCACTTCATCGTGATTTTGTACACGATGGGCATCCAAGGCTTTTAGAGCAGCCTGGCTGTCTGAGTGAATGTGAATGATGTGGTTGTGATACCCTCTTCTTATATTCTCTTGAACGCATGCTATTCTAGCATATATTTCTGCCTGGTATACAGTGGCTTGCCTCCCTAATGGGAGGCTAAACGTCGCTTTGGGCCTTGCCCCAAATACACCAGCACCTACTCCATCATCGGTCTTTAAGCCATCGGTGTACCAAACCAAGCCTCTGTCAAGTGATGGAGGTGTTCCATTTGTCTATATGCCAGGATTACAGCTGACCTTATATGGTTTTTCGAAGTTAAAAAAAGTATGTTATTAATCACCCTAATAGATTTAACCTCGACCATCATAAAATATGTTCCAGACACAAGCATGTACTCAAGAAGCCGGAGAAATTGATTTTTAATTATTCGCTAGAAGTAGTTTCTAGTATTCTAGTTTAAGTTGCATGATTTACGCTGATATTTTGAATGCGATATCAAACAAAGCGGCTGAAACATTCCATTTAAATCTAATTATCTTACATTCACTGTCAGGAAAAAGTGAATCCCATTTAATGGTTTTAGTAGTTTATAGACAAACCGAATAAAGCTTTCTTTATGAGTGATTAGAGAGGTTATAATTTTATTATTTTAAATAATAACTATAAAATAAAAATTATACAGGTTGTAATTTAATTAATAGCTAAAAATACAGGGTATGATTCCTTAGCTTATTTTAGGATAAAAGTTCATATAAACATAAGTCCTAAACATCTTAACTTTTGAGATACAAAGTGTTAAAATTTCCAAAAAAATCTATTTTTTAAATATGCCAACATTTTTTT
Organism: Listronotus bonariensis; assembly: GCA_014170235.1. NCBI lineage: Eukaryota > Metazoa > Arthropoda > Insecta > Coleoptera > Curculionidae > Listronotus > Listronotus bonariensis. Next base: position 69,213 of record JACEGR010003269.1, read on the forward strand.
AACCAATTTTGTTTTAATTTGGCAATATTATTATTGACATTAAGGGGGTAATTTATCACTAACTTAATTACAATTAATATGTCCAGTGGCGTCTTAAGAGGCAACTGAAGGAATATTTCCAACAAAAAAAGATAACCCTTATTTTAATTTGAAAACAAGTCATTTTTAAGCCACCCTGTACATCCAACCTTTAAATATTTTTTATGAAGAGACACTTTTTTCGTAAAATTAATAATAAAAATGTTTCCCATTTGTTAAGAACTTCGGAAGACACGCTGTATATATATTTAGATTAATACGGCGTCCGATGGTATGCATATATATATATATAGATATATATATATATATATATATATATATATATATATATATATATATATATATATATATATATGCTCCAAAATTACTACAAAACCATAGTGACGATCACATTAATATTGTAGAACCATAACCGATAATCTGAGAATTAAGACATTAGGTAAAAAGCTCCGTATTTTTCATTGCGCATTATTCCTCAACACTGGCAGCCAACAATGTGTATGTACATTTAAAAATTTGACCAAGTTATATTCTTTTTTTTTTAGATTACCCGCGAACAACGACAAAGTGTATAAAATATCAAGAAAAATTTCGAAAAGCAACGACTCAACGATAAACAACGATACATTCCTTTAAAGACTTGAACTTAACAACCTTATACGATTTTAATCATTTTGTGATTTTCTGGCGATATTGCATTTTGATTTTTTCTTAACCCCAAAAATTAAATTATTAATAATTTTTCGCTAATATATTATGTGTAATAATAGGAAATATATTGCATAAAGTTTTTGTGTAAAATTAAAAAAACTGGTTAAAAGTTACAAAAGTGTGCGTCCGATGTGCAAGTGAAAATGTCGACGCAAAATTATTATAAAGAAAAACTAGGGTTCGATCCTAGGGAGTCGATTTACAACGATGGCCCCCGGAGAAATATAGGAGGACTGAGGAGGTACCCCACGGGTATGAGGAGAATCTGACCAAATTTAAAGGTACTATGTGGGACTTATTTATACAGGCTACTTCAGGTACGGTGGTGGGTTTTAATGTTAGGCAGTGTGTTAGTATTTTGCTTTTGGCTGTATTTTAATGGACTAACAGCAAACACGGCAAATGGTTTGTATTTTTGATTTATCTTTATTATTGATGATTGGCTTACAATAACAATAATATATTTGTTCTGCGATACAGGAAGATTCATAATCCGATAAAAAGAGTATATCTGCTAGTAGAAACATTTTGAAACTTGCAAGTACAACAGAAAAGAAATAAAATAAATTTCAAAATGTATTCTTTACATAGTTAAAAGACTAGACCTAGCTAGGGAGGCTACTCTACTGAATCTAAATCTCATCCTTCCATTGTCTTCTTTTTTAACTGGTATACAACGTTTCAGTTGATAATAATCACGAAACTTTTGTGCGTAATAAATATTGCTTGCAGTTAAAAATACACCTTTTCCAAAATTAGTATTTCAATTAAGCTTTTAATTTTTTTTTCATATCTACTCAGTGATTCGTGGCCAAGTACTTATTTTTTTCACTGGTGTCTATCAAGGTATTTGGAAAGTTATTAATGACCAAAAATTTAGGGCTAAAATTAAATCAACCTGTAGAGCTTTAAGGTGCACACACACAACCAACTTATGTGTGTGTGTATAGCCTGACAAAAAAAAGTTTCTTTAAATAGTAGTTTCTCCGCATAAATATATAATATAAGAGTTGTAACATCATAAGCTTTTTTATTAATTAACATTTTCCTATTGTAGAAAAATAATTCCTGGATACGTAAAATCGAATATAGTGTTTTGTATAAATATTTGGTTGACTTTGAGTCCGCATTAATAAAATCCTTTTAGAATACATCATACATTTTTTTATCCAATAACAAAAGAGGTGGGTAAAGATCAGCCGTTTTTCGCCCGTCATGGTCACACAAATTAAAAGTTCATTTTTTTCAGAAGTATTATAGAAAAATAAAAAGCAAGATACATTAAACGGCCATAAAACTTGGAGTGTTTGTTATAGTTTTGTTATTTAGAGTTATTTTTCTAATTATCTACTAAGCACTTGATGCACCAAAACCAAGGAATGCTGCTTAAGATCCCTATTCACTGTAGTGCTCAAAAGACCAAAGAGAATCGTGCATTGAGTGCTTGACAGTTTTTTTTTATTTGTAGAAACTTAGAAAATTTCAACAAACATACCAAGTTTGATGGCCGTTTTTATGACTTGCTATTTTTTTTATACTACTTCTAAAAATTGCAAAGCCCATTATTTAAAGTTCTTAAAGATGTAAGAAATTAATTCTGATAAGAACTTTGAATTTTCGTGACTATGATGGGAGAAAAAAGACTGCTCTTTACCCACCTCTTTTAATTGCCAAATTCAAGTCTTATATTTTTCTAAATAAGCATTTAAATAATGAATATTCCCGTGATCCCGTAAAATAATTTTATTAAATAATAAAAAAACAAAAAAATATCCATATGAGGCTTACTGTACTTCGTTTAAATTGCCCTAAAAAATAAATTTAAAAGTGATATTAAATGGCGCCCACACAAAATAAATAATTATTTACAGTACCTACCTGTGTTACCAGTAGAAAAGATATACCCATTAAGCCACTTCAAAAGGGTTATAGGAAATTTTTGCGTGGAAAGGAGATGGTTCAAAGCGTGTAGAACATTGACAGGTAGAAATTAGACAAAGAAAACCGGCAGCGGTTAACATGTTCTGATACAGTGACGCATCGGTTCCGCTTTGCTGTTGCTTTAATTGTCTATGAACTTTTTCAAGTGACTAAACGTGTATACATATATTTTTATTTCTTTTGTCACTTTTTTAATAATTATTATATTTCATATAACATTATGTTCTAATATATTGTTATAGTAGATTGATTTATTCCAAAATTGTTTTTGGAGTTGTCGCCAGGTGTGTCAACTTTGTGGCCTGATTCTTCAATGAAAAATATGAAAAAATGAACTACGGACTGTTAAAAATTTTAAAGAAATTATTGTTTTTTGTACCAATTCATATATTTGCAAAAATTTGGGGGACACCTCCTATGGATCAGAAGACATTTTTGGCCTAAGTAAAAGAAAAAAATATGTTTTCCGGTGTCGTCCATAGAGTATTAAGGGTAAATACTTTTTAAAAGAAAACGCTAGACTTGGAATCAAAGAAGTTTGGTACAGCGGTCCATGCGTTGCTTATGACGAGCTGTACCAATCTACTTTGATTTTACCTCTACGCACCTGCATTTAAAAAAATAAAAATATTTTTTTCTTTTTGACTTTTTTATTTGATGTACGGTTTTCGCATAAATAAATGGAAACTATTTCTCGGCGTGGTCATTTCGTATCGGTAAGATTAAAATTTTGCAGTAAAAAGTTACTTTTGTTAATAATTTTTATTAAATAAATACATTTTTTTTTAATTTTAAGCACCCCATAGTTCAAAAACTAAAGCGTTTAGGACAAATGTTTAGATAAAGTTTTTTTCCTTATTTTCAAAGAATCACCCCTTAAATTTGTCGGTAGATTTACTGGACTGTATTTTAAAAAGGATAAGAGGTCTTATCTTTTTCCTCTTTTAAAAACGCTAAGCCATTTTTAAATTTAAAAAAATTATAATAAAAAAATGTCTAAATTGGTGTAGTAAAGTTAGTTCTCAAAGCAGTGAAAAACTTTTAAAATAGTCAGCCAAAAAGTTGGAATAGCGTCTGGCGAACGCTCTTTTTTCCATCTTGTTTGTCAAAGATCACGAACATGTAGCAATAAATTACAGACTACAGTAAAAAGCACAGGAACCGGTAATTAAATTGGTTTGAAGCGCTACACACGGCTATGCAAAACTGTCACATTGAGGGTCATGGTTAGTTCTGGTTAGTTAAATCTTTTTTTAGAATTTCCTAATAAAACGATTTAAAAAAAAAAAAGATTGAACTTACCAGGACCACCTCAATATGACAGTTTACATGACCGTCTGTGGTGCTTCCAGGCAATGAAATTACCGGTTCATGTGCTTTTACTGCAATCTTGAAGCCATACCGCTCTTGATACTCTAGTCCGCAAAAATATATTATAAATATAAAATTATTTTCTATATCGTCATTTCGAATGAAAATTTTATTCAATTATAAGTGCGAATTAATCAAAATCTTGGTGCCGCAAGTTTTATAAAAGTAGAAAGTAAATTAATTTAGTGAATCTAATTACACACATTTGCAGCAGAAGCAATTATACAGTTTTTGTGCCAAAAAAAATCAAAGAAGTTAAATACATAATTATTAATAACTGTTTAATTAATAGGTACTTCTTATTATATGGTGCATACAAGTGCTTGTAATTACCATTACAGAGCAACGTGTTTTGCGGCATTTTTAACACTTCTTTATTACGTCACTTGGAAATAACAGGCACCAGACCGATTACACAAACGAGCAAGCAAAGCTACCTCGATGCACATGTTCTTGTCAAAACAGAGACGTTATTCATTTTTTATCAGTGTTAGTTGTTTTTATTCCTGTTTAATCCTAGGTTAAGTGCCACTAAAGCTTTGCTTGGTGTGAGTTTATGTTTTTACTGCACTTTAAACTGAAAGAAGATAATATTACAAGAAAAATAAAGAATGTTAAAAAAAGTAAAATGTCACTAAATAAACGGTCTTTTACTAAGCGTGATAGTATTTCAAATAGAGATGTCGCGGCTTCTAATCCATATTTTTTTAATTTCTAGATATTACCATATTTAGTATATAGTCCAAGATCCCAGGGCCCCCAGACCTAATTAATTTTTAGAAATAAAGCTTATCAAATAATGTAGTGCTAGTATATACCATGCGTGTATGCATATTTTCGAGGTTGAGCCGACGGCCAGTTTACAGGTACCAGGTGCTAAAGGTTAATAAAAATAGTACTTACTTTTTTTAAAAATCTTAGTGCTGATTTATGTATATATTAGAAAATATTATATTAAATTCATAATTAATACTCGCCTGATACTAGACTCATTTCGACCGTCATAATTTACACCAGGTGGTTTAAAACTTTCAAAAAAATAATGTAACTTTACTTAAATTCTCAGTCTTATTTTTTATATATAATAACTAAGGAAACTAATCCAATAATAATTTTTGCAAGGAGCCAGACCAGTCAGAGAAGCCTAACACTTGCCCAGACACACACAAAGGCTTGCTATGTATAGGTTTGTTCCAGCAGGCTGTCAGAAATGTTTGCAACATTGTACAATTGTTTGTTGTTCCGGCAGTAGTTTTAGGATGTTGGAAACTTGTTGGAAACATTTTTAAAGTGTTTGCAAACTTTCTTCAAACATTACTGACATTTTTAACATAAGCTTTCTTGTATTGACTTATAAGCAGTATGCAAGCCTTGTTTATTTTTCGTTCCAGCAGAAATCTGTTGCCAACATTTCTGACTAATGTTTGTAACAATTTCTGCTTTTACGATTGTTGCTAACATGTTCCCAACATTCTGCTGGAACAAACCTTATATGAACGCTATCGTGATTGTAGATAGTTTTATAAAATTTATTATTAATAATTTAATTAATAATCTAATCGGTCTTCAATATTAATAAAGAATAATAGGTTTACATTTATTAATACCAATAATTACCGCATAATTAAAAATTTACAGTGTGTTCCAGAATAGGTGTTACAAGATGACAAATGGAACATTTTTAAGTGTTTAAACGTCCCTCTAGGAAAACTGGTCTCATGGTCCAAAACTCATTAATACCAAAATTTACTTTGATTGGTATTATACAGAAATTATTATTGAATTAGTTTTCTTAGTATTATAAAAAAATAAAAGTAAATTTTCTATATATTATAAAAATCAAGACTGCGATTGTAAGTAAAGTTACATTATTTTTTGGAAGTTTTAGAGCGCCTGGTATAAATTATGTCCGCCGAAATGAGTCTGGTATCAGACGAGTATTAATTATGAATTTTTAATAATATTTTCCAAAATATACACAAAAATCAGCACTGAGATTTTAAGAAAAGTAAGTACTATTTTCATCTACCTTTAGCACCTGGTACCTGTAAATTGGCCGTCGTCTTAAGCTAGAACATATGCATACACGCATGGTAAGTATATACTAGCAATTATTTGATATATTTTATTTCTGAGAAAATAAACAATAAAACCCAATGGAAACCTAACGCTTATGTCACCCAAAATAAATAATTATTAGGGTTAGATTAACTTTTCGGCGGTTTTTAATAGTTTTAATAAGCAAAACCGACGGACAGCGGTTTATATCGATAAAATAAGTAAAAACCGCCGGTAATAACAAATTAATTATACTTTTTGGTTGTTTTTATATACGTAGATATAAAAAACCGCCGGAGGGCGGTTTTCTTTCTATAATTGAGCAAAACCGCCGGCGGTCGTTTGGCCAGTGCCTTTTTTAAAAGTATCTGATAATAGAAATTCTTTACTGAACCTTTAATATTCCGAGGCACAAAACAGTTATGACATAATATCCCCCTCCCTCGAAAAGTTGATATGACCTCCCTCTTGAACATAAGTAAATAAAGTTAGCCCCCTCTATATTTGGCTACAAACACATGAGCATATTTAGATTTTCCACCCTTAAAGCTTCCTAATATCGAATTTTGTGGACACTTGGACATCTATATCTGGCAAACGATCAACTTTTCGTTTAAGGTAGTTCTACCAATACCACAAGACTCAAATGAGTGCTTAAGGTAATTTGCCTACCGTGATATTTATATTTGGCAACGCTGCGTAACACTACTGCACAAGCATCTTTAAAAAATTGTTATGTTTATTTACTAATAAAATCTCTAAACCACCCTTATCATATTACCAAAAAATATATTTCATTAAAAGGCAAAACAGTCACTAAAAAAATTATAACAAATTTGTAAAACAAGATCCAGTACACATAAATTTAAGGATAAACATGGAAAGTTTCTGTCAACTAACATGTCAACTAACGTAAATATTGATACATCGGATTATTGTCGTCGAATTGTTCACTTAAAAACACTCGGAAAAAACATATTTTCTAATTATTGCGGATATTTATTATCACTTATTGGATCTTGTAACCGAAAACCGTATTGGACTGGCATCATTGTCACATATACCGTATTTGATAAACTTTGGGAGGCGTTGCCACATGTCAGTTACATAGCATATTTTTCCTTATTATTTATTAATTACTTCTATCACAAGTTCTTAAAGTCTGATTTTAATTAGCCAAAATGTTCCAAATTGTTTTTCTTCCGTTGGCGTTGATAGAACTTTCATTGAAATCTAAACATCAGTTTTTGTGAAGTAAAATAAAATCTGCGAATTCCCATAAGAATCAATGTTAAAAGCAATTATTTTATAATATTTATAACTTTATTTAGTTCTCTGTAGACCTTTGAAAATTTAACTGGTTGATATTCTTATTATTAAGTAGGTACTAGTATGCTAAGTTTCATTTGTGGTAGCCTTTCTTATAAAAATCTTTTAGAGACATCTTAAATGCATTTAAATTTTATGTAGATTCTTGGAATATTGCTTAAATGATGTAATATGTTAAAATGAAATCAAAATTGTAACAGTAATCTACTCTAGAGAGTCAACAAGCTTACAAAATACAAATCTAAAATCTGTTTGTAGATAAGATTTTTTGTATTACATATTACATCTGTCTAGATATCTGAAAATGTAGAAGTTACACATACATAAATCAGGCAAATGAGCGCACACCATATGCATAAAGCAACGACTGGTTTTGAACTGTTCTCTTCTACCTACACTTATTCAATAGTACCATGTGGTAAAAATGTAAACACATACATAATACAAAGTTTATTTACAGTTACATAATTTTTGTGCCTTGGTTGATAATTTATTACAATAAATTAAAAAAAAATAACAAGGACGTTAACACGCCTCTTTTATTTTTGCAGACGAAAGAGACGCGGTTCAAAAGAAGACATTCACAAAATGGGTCAACAAACATCTAAAAAAGGTAAGATTAATTATAAAGCACCACCCATTTAGTCACTGTAACGCGAGTGACCTGACCATATAATAAAGTGCTATTTCTTATGTTAAAATACACTTATTTATTAAGTTTACAGAAACAGATAAATACAGTAAGATTGCATGCGTTTAAAGCTAACTGTTTACGTATAAAATGTACACTTTAACGACATTTTAAGAATTACATGTAGGTATCTTTAAGTCATGTTATGTATTTGTTTATTTAAAAACATACCACTTTTTTAGTAAAGAAAATAGGCATGGTGGCAGTTTCCAAAAAAATAGTAATTTATGTAACAAGTGCATAAAGTGATTCTTAGTCATTCAAATTTATTATTACTTACCATTAATTTTCAAAAATTTCTATTAAATTCTTTTGCAAACTGTCAAATTTTAAAACTAGTGACACATAAATTAAAAGAAATAATGACGAAATCAAAGGTAACTTGACCGTTTGGTTTAGTCGATGTCGCGTCTACTGTTCCATTGCATAAATTAATATTTAAGTTTATTGTAGTAAGCATTAAAACAAAACACTTTTTCAAAGTGTAAAAAAAAGCTTCGAAGTGTTAAAAAAGTTACTTTTTTAACACTTTATGTAGTGTACTCGAATGGAGTACTTTAACTTCATGTTAACGATTAAAAAACAGCATTTTACGGTTGTAAAAATATATTATATATATATATATATATATATATATATATATATATATACAGGGTTGTGATTTAATAACGGATAAATTCAATAAAAAAGCGGGGGTATTTTTCGAAAAAATCCTCGGACACGTCGATTTTATTTTTTGATCGGGCATATTCTGACTTCAATGTAGATATACAGGTGTCGCAAGAACGTTTGACAAGAAAAATATTTTTTTTTCAATGGAACCCCTGTATATTTTTGCATTTTCGGATTCTCGGGAAAATTCTGGACATGTTTTATGTATAATGTCATATACCTATCTTTCAACTGTATACGAAATAATTACGTTTAAATAATAATTTATAACACTTTATTGCAGCATAAATTGATAATTACATTCCACATTTTGAAAATTATTTTATCAAATGTTGGAAGTGGCCGCCATTAACAGCCTAGTACCCCAGGCGATCGATAAATTCTTGCTGTACATTTTCAACTGTGTCTGGAGAAATATTCCTAATTACATTATGAATGCGTTCTTTGAGGATATCAAGAGTGTGTGGCTTAACTTGTACACTCCCATTTTTGACATAACCCCAAAGAAAGTATCTCGTCCAATGGATTAAGGTCGGGTGATCTAGGTATTCATCATTGATCCACGTCTGCCTATCCACCGATTTGGGAAAACATCATCTAGAATCTTCTAACAATAGCAGTATAGTGGGGAGGCGCCCCATCCTGTTGAAACCATAATTCTTGATTTGGCACGTCAGGGTTATTTTCATCAGGATACAGTGTCGCAAGTGCTGGAATCAAGTTGTCTACTAAAAAGTCATGATAACGCTGTCCCGTCAAATTTCCTTCAAAGAAGTATGGTCCAATTACTCTGTTATTAATAATCCCTGCCCATACATTCACCTTTTGATAATTCTGAGAATGACTTCTAAACCAGTGTGGATTTTCAGGTGCCCAGTACCTAAAATTATGCCTATTTACTTGTCCATTTAAACAAAAAAGTTGCCTCTGTCTGAAAAGCATATCTTGTTTCCACTAGTCTAGGGTTATTATCAGTTATCTCGGTCATGGTCTCACAAAACTCGTTTCTGCGATCTGATCATCTTCTAGTAGCTCTTGAAGTAATTGCATTTTATAAGGTGCCAATTTTTCCTTTCTTAAAAATTTTGTTACAGTCGATCTATGAAGCGTATTATCCAAAGCGAGCTGAGTACTTGAGAGGTTCGATTTTCATGTAATGAAAGCAGGATATCCAGTTTTTTATTATTTGAACGTATGGCCCTTCCTGATCTGCCAATATCCTTAACAGTTCCAGTCTCTCTCCACTTAGCCTCAATTCTACTGATTGTAGACTGACTTACAGGTTCTCTGTTCGGATGTTTATTGTTGAACATAATCTTCGAACTTCGTTGTGTGTTCTAGTTTTCTCTCATCACAGCCAAGCATAATTAATATTTCTGATTCTCTGAGTCTCAGTTAAACGCATTGTAATTATTTTCAATTAACAATAGATTTGAAACTTTTAAATAATTGACACCTATTTGAAGTCTGGTGTCAAATATTCACAAACAGAGTGGGTAGGTAATTGCAATGACTGGTTATAAAACGTTTAAACTGATTTGAGATGCTGTTAATGGCGGCCATACTTCCAGCATTTGATAAAAATAATTTTCAAAATGTGGAATGTAATTAATCAATTTATGCTGCAATAAAGTGTTATAAATTATTTAAACGTAATTATTTCGTAAACAGTTGAAGATAGGTATACATATTATACATAAAACATGTCCAGAATTTTCCCGAGAATCCGAATGCAAAATATACAGGGGGTTCCATTGAAAAAAAAATATTTTTCTTGTCGTTCTGCGACACCCTGTATATCTACATTTGAAGTCAGAATATGCTCCGATCCAAAAATAAATCGACGTGTCCGAGGATTTTTTTCGAAAAAGAAATACCCCCGCTTTTATTGAATTTATCCGTTATTAAATCACAACCCTGTATATATATATATATATATATATATATATATATATATATATATATATATATTAATTCGATAGATTTATTTTATAAACTTTAAATATTAACTTTCATTGCATTGTTAAACTAAACACGTTTTTTTATTAATCCGTTAATTCTATTTCATATAATAAATACAAATTAACAATCATTTTTGAATGTTGTCATTATGTCCATTAAACAAATTGTGGTGGTGCAATGGAAGTCTGGGAGGCACTATTTGTTAATAACCTTGTAGTCCTTATAAACGTTCTAATCTTTTAAGGGTGAGCTACTTTTCCCAGAAACAAATTGTTTTAGGATCAAGCCAGAGTAAAAGCCAATTTAATGTACCCTACATATGACGTGTTATAGGCCATAGTAACCTTTATTAATGTATCTAGTTTTTAAAAATTGATGATTTTAAATTTAAACTATTAAGTAGGTATGCTATTAATTCTTGGGGAATGTAAAAAAACTACCGCAATGCATCTCAATTCTGGGCTAAAAGATTACCCTGGTTACCTTAAAAACCTCACATACCGTTCAAAACGCTAGAAATTAGGATTTGTGGATCTGGTATCGTTTTATTTAAAAAACGTGACAGAATAAGGTCCAAAAGTTTTCGAAACAGTGACTATGAACCAAAATGGTTCCAGAGAATGAGTTAATGTCGCTAGAAAAATTAATTAGGTCATCCGTTTTTAAAACAGTACTCTAAAACAACATATTTGAAAACACACTTTTTCTCTCTGAGCTAGTTTTACAGGCCAGGGTAATTTCGATATCATGTATTTAGGTAAGAAATCGGGCGTAGGGTAATTGGGTTACAGTATGATGGAGCGTCACCACATTACTACGTACTAAGTACCTAATATTCTTAATGATACTTTTCATGAAAGGTCAATTGGACGTGAAGAAGCAGTGAACTGGCCTACACTCTCGCTAGATGTGACTCCTCTTAACTTCTTCCTGTAGTTGTTTATCAAAAAAAAAAAAATGGCGACAAATACACACAGAGTCGAAGGCATGAAGCAAATGATTATTATTCAAAATTATCCAAGAACAACAAAAAGTTGAATTTTTATTAATGACCGTTACTTTTACCAGTATATACAAATCTTTAAAAAACCTTTCTATTTTATTTAAATTTCAAGAGTAAACCCCAGCTGTAAATTCTGAAAAGGCTTACCAAATTACTTTTAACGTCAAATAGTATCAGCAGTCTTCCATTGCATTATACTAAATTTTAAATAATTTTTTTTATTGTCTTGTTAGGCTTTAAATATACTTTTTTATACTTTGTATAAAACCATTAATAATTATCTTTTTACAAATAAAAGTATTTAATACTTTAACTGTCCTATAGTATTATTCTTTAAGTGTGCATGTGTAATGTAAACTTTTAAGACAAAGTTTTCTTTGGTTTTTAAGTTAAAAACATATTTATTTTGTTACCTTTATATATTATATTCGTTAATTAAAAGGGAAACTTATTTTATTAGGGACCAGTGCAGCTAAAATAAACTAAATTAAAAAACAATAAAAGTTATGAAATGTCAGATTTCTAATTTTAAATTGGCAATAAAAACACAAATAAATAATTTTTAACGCCATTAAACTTAGGTCATTCTTATAATTTATCATACTTAAAAAAAAGCTTTATTGGTTTCCCAGGCCATCAATATCAAGAATACTATAAATTATTATGGTTATGTTAGATTATCAACACATTATGGTTTATTGTTTCCTTATAACAGTTCGTCTTGCATAAGTCGCAATATAATGCGATAACATCCTTATCGCGTTATTTATGCAATTTGGTTTTTAAAAAATGTCATTCTTTTATCGCATTAATAAATTTTTATTTGCTATAGTTTTGTTAAAATCGATAAATCAGTGGGGAAAATGGTAATTTATAGATATTAGGTCGTATCGTTGTTTTCTTTTAAATTGTTTTTGTTTTTTGTCACCCTCTGCATATAAAACTCACTGTACCTATACTTTGGGTAGTATAAATTAAGAAAAATACCTGAACAAATAATTACCGGTAAAAAGAAAATTCGGAAATGAAACGCCCTGTACCGAAAAATAGTCACCATATATTGTCTGCTAGCGATCTAGATGAACACCAATACCTTAATGCTTGCACGGTCATGGTCTATTAAACATTCTAAGTGCTTTTTTGAGAACTGTGAAAATTAAATTATGTCCTCTTATTCGGTTTAATACTATTATTGGTATTATCTTTTGTTATAACAACTGTCATAACATGAACTTTGATTCAATACCACCAACTCAAATCTTCCCATATTAATTAGAATATTTTTTAATATGAAATGTTTGGAAGAAAACTTGAAATTTTTATTTCTTTACCAGTTATTAACAAAGGAATTAGATATTTTGGGTAGTACTTTTTAAGCATAAAGCAGTTTAGGTGAAACTTACTTCTTGTTAGTAAAATAAGAATGTAGGACTTTATTGTATTTAAATGAATTTATTCAAACAGTATCTCGGGCAATCCGACATACTTAAAAAAAAAATTGGCATTTTCCATACTTCTTTAAAACTGTTTTTTTATTTTGAAGAAAACTTTAATACTTCTGAATTATTATTAAAATCTTTATATTAATTTAAGATAAGCTAAAATTTCAGTAGATTTCATAGGTAACATTTTTTCTTATATTTATTTAATGTATGTTTAGTTAAAGCAAGTTTTAATAATATTGACAAAACTAATTATATGGTAACATTTACAAGTACAATTTAAGATGTTTGTTTACTGACTTTTGCTACCATACTGTAATATTTAAATCTGAAACAATTATGCGCAGTATTTTTACCTAAAGCGTTTGATTTTAACAAGATTGTTTAGTTTAACATCAATTATTTTAAATAAGCTATTTCAGAGAGCAGTAAGTAACCCGAATTTACAATAAAACTTTCAGAAATCAAAGTAAAAACAGTTGATTTGTTTTATACCTATTGGGCAACAACGCAATTACAAGGTTTGAAATAAAAATTTCAAAAAGTATATAGTTGGAATACAGGGTTGGGGGTTATAACAATGTTATACAACAATACTATTTAACTTTTTGATTATTTTAAACGCCTGTCCCGACTATATAATAAAGTTTTGTAACAAACTGCTTTCCTTCAGGATCTATATGGGCGCACACAGACTATATAACAAAACATGTATATGTATAGGTACTGGGTGATGCATCGCCGGGCGGGACATAGGAAATCCCCTTCGCTCTACGATTTTTTATAATAATAAAGCACTAAATTTCAAAATGACAACGTTATGTCACGGTAACTGGTATTTTTTATTGTTGTTCATAAATATGAGGCGATAATAATGTAACAATTTTTAAAAATATATTAGCATCTAACTAGCAAACGGGTTAACCGAAAAATCTATAGTTTTTACCATGGACGTAGATTTGCATGCTCTTCAATAAACATCAATAGAATTTTTCTCTAAAATAATTAGGGGAGCCAATAATTGACCCCATTAAAAATTACATGGCCACCCGGCGATGCATCACCCGGTACATCCATATAGCAGGTTTTTATAATTAATGTTTCATTTTTATTCACCCGATGGTATTTAAAAACACAACTTCTTTTCAAATAAAGAAGTAAGCACATTTTTTAAGGCTATTTTAGGGGGATAATAAAGATGAGTGGTTGAAGATTTTTGAGACTGTGCGGATATACTTTACCAATAATACTGACGAAATAAGAAGGTTTAAAAAACTGTTATGATTGTAGTAATTCGCCTATTAACGCATAAGACTCATTGATTAATCATTAACGTCGCGAATAGGCTAGGAATGACTAAACACTAGAAAAAAACGTACATTGGTATCAATTCAAATTCTTAACAGGATTAATTATTTCTTGTTCTAATAAAATAAAATTAGGAGAAAATCAATTAAACTAAAAACAAACCTTATATGAAAGCACTAATTTAATATTTTTAGTCTTTACAGGCAGCCCTGTTTCCAAAGAACTATGCATAACATATTATTTTTATTATTATTATTTTTTTTATTTTACGGCATTAATCCCTTAAAAACCCATGTTTAAAAAAAATGCGTATAATTTTACTTTTGTCTACGTTGGTGCAAAATTATATTATACTTTTCAATAATTGACCTAAATAGCCTTAATCCATGACGGTATTTACTTTTGACAAGTTATTAATGACACCACACTCTGTGGGACTTTATTAGCTAGAACGTCTTTTATGGCATAATTACCCGCATAATATAACTTGCTCCATATATGATTGTATAAAAGTAACGTAATACATTTTATATTTGGAGTGTGTTACGAGTGCGGTCTTTTCTCTACGGAAACATAAAAAAGTTAGTATAGGTTTTAGTTTTTTTTGTATTTTACCAAAATATTATATTATACAATTATTTTAATTTTTAATAAATTACCAAATTAAAGAAGCTAGGCTTATATTTCTTATTAATTTTACAAAAAAAATATTACCGGCTGACGTCGATTTGTTTTTCATTAATTTATAAAATTAGTTACATGACTATAAAAGAGTAGTGATGCTAACTTAGTTATAATAAACGGTAGGTTTGAAATTGTATAGAATTGAGTAAATCAGTTTTTGTATTGCTAGATCTTTCTAAATAGAATATGCTAAAATTCGTGCTAAAATATTCACAGTTTTGGCTAATATCTTTTACATCCTTGGAATTCTTTTCAACCAGTACGTCTATTCTCCACTCTTGTTTCTCAAATACCCAGTGTCGTAAACATCATCCATAAAATTCAGCTTAATTCGCATGATTTTTAAGCGATATTTCAATAATCACATGCGAAACTGAGATATTAGACAATGTAAAGGGTTTTTTAGAGTGATAGTATTTCAAATAGACATTTCTCGGTTTCTAATCCATATTTTTTTAATTTTTAGGTATATAGACAATTGTGGTTTCACTATAGACTCCCAGAACAATGCTTAATTTTTGGCATCAGTTTGGATGAAGGCTTGGCTAAATTTATGAAGCGGCAAATTATACGTACTGTTTACGTGTGTACTCTATGGATACCCGCTTTATAAATTCCACGAAGCAAGCGTCTAAGCTGATAACCAAAAATTTAGCATTGTTCTGGGTGTCTATAGTGAAACTACAATTGTCTTTGGTATTACTATATTTAGAATAAGGTGCAGTTTTATGATGCAGCGTCCCACTCCTCGCGATCAGTGGGAAGTACTAAAAAAACATAACCAAAGTGTTGGCTCAGTTGTGGCTCGTGCAGGTTATACGCTGCACTGTGGAAAAGTTTAAGGGCCCCCACACACATGCAGGTGTAACCACGGTCTACCGTGGGTATACCCACGGTAGACCTGCACAGTTTTTTATTCAGGTAGACCTGAGCGTGTGTGGGCAAAATTGTGCAGTTTTTTAACCTGTTCAGGCGACCTGAGAAAAATCAAAAATATCCTATTTGTACCGGCCACAGACACGCAGGTCGACCGTAGAAGTCGTAAAGTTTTTTTAACCTGTTTATTTTAAAAGGCGACCGAAGCCGGCATCCTTTGTAAACTCGAGGGTGAACTGGTTTATTTGTAATTGAAAAAATACATAGTAATTGATTATGGCAACAGAATTTTTTACACAATGCAAAACATTTTTTGGGTTGTTTTTTTTTAATTTTTTAAAAGAATATATTAAACTATAGGTAAACTCCATTTAATAACTTAATGATTATAAATATAATTTAAATGTATAAAAATACTAAAATTAAATAAATAATATACAAGGTGTCCCATTAAATAAAAGCTTGTGTGTATGACTATGGTTACCATAATTTCTTTAGTCAAATTAAAATGAGACAAATAACTTTGTTTTCTCATTAATGCATTTATTGATATTTCGACTGCTTGCTACATTTTCAAACCGAAAATTTAGCAAAGCTTCAGGACTGAAGTCAAAATGTCAATAAATACAGTGCTAGAAAATATAGGTATTTGTTTCTTTTTAATTTGAAATGTACTATCAGAAAGTAACGGACAACTTAATTCAGTAACTCTTTAATCAATATCGAAACACCTTTATTTCTCATATGTTAAGCGGGAGGGGGACCACTATTTTAAACCTAAATGTTTTTCTAAAAAATGGTTTATAAAAACAAAACGTAAACATAATTAATATGCACAATGTGTCACCTTAATTCTTTAGACTGTCTTCTTACCACGCATTGGCAAAAATGGACGGAGGTAAACGGGGCGCGAAAATATCTCTTTTACCTGCACGCCTGTAAGGTTACGTTTATATCATAGGTAAATGGGGCGCCAGCCCTTCCCGAGAGGGGGTGTGGGTCAGGGCAGGTAAGAATTCCTATAATTGACACTAATAATTTGTATACCACTTAGTCAGTTCAGTTCTCATTGTAATAGTGAAATTGATGTGCGAAAGGATTTCCACTCAAGATTTTAATAGTGAGAAAATGTCGGTATCAGTAATTGAAAGTGTGAGTGGAAAAGATTTAATAGCCTACAAAAATTTTACATTTTCAAAAGACAGTAAACAAAAGAATATAAATATTTTTTGATGCAATAAATGTTTCGTAATTAATAAAATTTTTAAAAATAGACCAACATTTTATTTCGATACCTTTACTTTAAAGAAAACATTTGCGCCCCGTTTACCTATACGATTTTATCGACCCCAAGATCCCTGCGCCCCATTTACCTGTTCAATAAAACTTTTGCGAAGGTCTTGCGCCCCGTTTACCACCGACGGCAAAAATTACCCATAGAAGTGGAGCTACGTGACATGTAAACGTTTTATATATTTATTATTATATTAGTACCTGGACTTTTTACAATGGGCCGTTATCAAAACCAGTGTAGCCCCTTTATTATACTGCGCCGCTTTGTCCTACTAGCAGCGCAAAAAGGCGCCGACAGGAGGGTAAATCACATTTTGGACTCTACGTGGACTTGATAACTTTTATGATTTTTATTAGTCGATTTCAACGAAATTTCATGTTATTGCCATAAACGACAACCTTTAGTTGTTGTTTAGTCTCTGTGTGGGGTGGTTGTGATTTTTCACAGCACACAGTCAACGCAAGTTAAAAGAATATCTGGTCTGAACCAAAAAAAATCATTGAAGAATTTATTGAAATGTATAAATCTTATCCATGTCTATGGCAAATCAAAAACAAGGATTACCATGACCGAAATAAACGGGAAGCTGCTTATCAAGAACTTGTTAAAAAATTAAAGGTTGTTTTGTAAGATTATAAAATTGAAAGTTGAGATTATACTCCCAACTCGGACCTATACTTAAAAAGGTAAAAGTTGTTTTTTTTTATTTATTTTTTTACCATAACTTTTTAGCCAACCAATAGCGGTTTTTTGTTTCAAATATATAAAAAAGTGTTTAAACGACAACAGATGGGGAAAGGTAGCTTCTTATTCGGATCTTTGACTAATTGCATATCACTATGTGAAAGTAATAACAGATTTTAAAGAAAATGATATGATATACAGGGTGGTTCAAAATCGCAAAAAAAAATAAAAAAAAATGAAAAATATATTTGGAAACAACTTAATACAAAAACATTAAAAAGTAAGTTTTATACATTTTTTATCATTTATGATTACTCGGGAAAATTAAGTGTTAACTAAAATAAGCTTCACATATGCAAACATTATTAAGTTAAGTTAAAATGCATGTAAATATTATCCAAAGGGTAACGATTTACTTAACAAACAATTAAAATTTCAATTACGTAATAGTATTTAAATAAGTAAGTACATACAAAAATATTCATAATAATTTTTTTATATTGGCAAAATACCATTTTCGTAATTTTGGATCTCCCTGTATATCATAAGGCGGTTCTTTTTAACGCTTTTATTTTAAAAAATCTCTTTTGTTTCTACGTAATTGTAAAAATATTTTTTTATTTGTTCTTTTTACGTTAATAAGAGTAATTTTCTTGGATTTAGGTCAGTTAAATAAATATTAAAATGGTTAAATTGTCATGTTTTTTATTTATTTTTTTGGCAAAATTTGACTTTTAACAAAAATAAAATATGACATTTTAACCATTTTTATATTTATTTAACTGACCTGAATCCAAGAAAATTACTCTTATATATATATATATATATATATATATATATATATATATATATATATATATATATATATATATATATATATATATGTAGAGTTGTCATTCCGGGAGTATATATATATATATATATATATATATATATATATACATCTAGTAAGCCATGATTATTCTTAACGAAATAAAAAGCGATTTAAACTAAGCACTAAAAAATACAGTTCTTTTCCCATTTATCCATCTCTGTAGCGGAAGCGGTTTTCAAGATCACTGTACTAAACATCGAAAATAGTATACCATGTATAATACATTTTATCAAAGAAGGAAAGTATTTAAAGGCCTCAATAAGAAATATTTTATTCTTAAAAAAAAATCATAAAAAACAATAAAATAAAACGAAACTATTTACATATATTGTGGCACAGCAATACCGTATTTGTCATTTAAGCTAAACATTTATTTAAATTATATAATTTTTAATTATTATACCCTTTACCTGTTAAACTTTATTATTCATTAAAAAGAAATCTGTTTACGGCCGACCGAAGGAAAAAAACTGTGCAGTTAAACCTGATTGCCCCACACACGCTCAGGTCTCAGGTCTACCCGAGTAGTGTTTCGGCCGACCGGAGAAAAAAACTGTGCAGTTAAAACTGTACAGTTATACCTGATTGCCCCACACACGCTCAGGTCTCAGGTCTACCTGAATAAAAAACTGTACAGGTCTACCGTGGGTATACCCACGGTAGACCGTGGTTACACCTGCACGTCTGTGCCCGGCCTAACGTGAGTTAACTTTACGTCAAAACTCATCGACAAACTTTTCCACAGTGCGGCAGATAACCTGCGCGAGTATAGATAATGGCAACCCAATTTTCGATTAAAGAAACGTTAAGTTTGGTTTTGGTATTTTTTTATTACTTCCAAACCGATCGAGAGGAGTCAGGCCCGCCGCAAATTGAACCCAGCCCACGCACAGCACACGCGCAGCCCACGCGTGCATAACTTTATAAAACATGCTTTTAAACGGAGTCGCACATATTGGACCCAGCCCAAAGCTAGCGCATTCTGCTGCCAGCCACGCGTGGATAGGTTTGTGTTCGCCGCACAGATTTCGTGTGTCTTGTGCAGCATGGGTTTGTTTTAAAAATCTGAAATATGGTTGATCCCGAATTGGGTCCAATATGCGGTAAACTGATCAAAAACGTGGACGTGGGAAGGATGGGTTGAGCGTGGGCTACGCATGTGCTGTGCGTGGGCTGGATTCAATTTGCGGCGGGCAGTAAATCCTAGAGATTAAAAATATATGGATTAGAAACCAAGACATCTCTATATGAAATACTATCATTCTTATTGAAAGACCCTTTACTTGCAGCGCAGCTCTCCATGTATAATGTACGAACACGACTACTTCATGTATAATTGAAGGGTTTTTGCCAAAACAACCAATGTCTTTTCAAACAAAATTCCAATGTGACGTTTTTTTCCTAATTACAAAAGAACTAATGCTTATAGAACTGTCAAATATATATCTAAATGCGCAAAATAAAGCTACCTATACTTACGATCATATTACCAAAAATATATAGAATTAGGTTTAATAAAGTTTTTTTATTTCCCGACCATGTTGAAAATTTGACATTGGCTCTTTAATTGATTCGTGAACTTCTTTGTAATTTCCATTTTAGATTATAATTGTACCTCAGTTCTTAAAAGCGTCCATATGGATGATGGATGTTGGGTCTCATCAGGGAAGACCATGTACCAGTCTGTCATTCTAATTTAGAATCTACCTATCTGTTAGTACAATTTTTAAGATAACATTCTGAAAGGCCTTTAAAGACACTGGACATTTTGTAATTCCAGACCTAATAGTTTATTTTCTAGTTGTAATTTCTTTTCCAAAACTATAAAAAAGCTTATGTACATTTTTAAAATTTGTGATTAAAGTCCTGATACACTTTTTAAAACGTATGAAATTCCTATTTCTGTATAGGCGTCGACAATTTGTTGTCTTAAAATACAGTAATATTAGAAAACTAAAAATATTTTACTGACATAAATACCGTATTAACGCAAGTAGAGTAATACGTTGTTCAAGTATTTTTGCTTAGAACTTTTTGTTTAAACATATCTAAATTTTTACATTTATCAACAAAATCACCTATAGTTTACGCTGTCTTTACAATGTAAAAGATTTTTGTTAATTTAATGTTATTTAATAATTATTTTACTAAAATTTAAAAACATTATTTATACAGTGTGTCCAAGATAAGGATACTAAGCATGGGAATCTCAGTACCTATTAGAGATACAGCTTAGGTTAAATTAGGAAAAAGTTGTGTTTTTTAAAGCTTATTTACATGCCGTTTAAAAAAATTTCATGGCCTGCTAAGATATTTGGCAAAAACGAAAATTTGACTATATCGATTTTATTTTTTTCTGACTCTATTTATTATTAGTATTTTTTGACATATTTAAAAGTCTATAGCCACTTCCCCACCGATGAAAATGTATACATTATATAAAATTATTTTCTTCTTATCATTTAAGCTTCGCAACCCAATAGGTCTCTATGAAGTTCGAGTAAATCCCCATTTAGCATCGTGGGTTCCCCTACTATAAGCGATCTTTTATGACAACATCTTGAATAATAAAGTAATACGGGCAGCGCATCTCTTATCACTGTAGTTAACAAGGATAATTTCATTAGAAATAATATGATGTGGAATGCGATTATATGGGTCAGACAAATAAATCTTTATTTTACAAGGCAAAGATTGGAAGCAAGCCCGAATCTGAGGGTATGGTTCCCCATAGTGCAGTGTTAAGCTAAAATATAGGTCAGCTTGATTATTGCAGCATAAATTTAATAAAGATAATGTATTAGATAAGACTACTGCTAACCTTTGCGGTAATTTTAAACAGTGACCTTTAAAAACAAAGTCATAATAATAAGTTAAATCTACAAGTAAAATATAGTTGGATTATTAAATATTTTACTGCACAACCATAGGGTAGTTAAATCATATTCTAGTCTTTGAAAATGGACTAAGACAAAACTGTCCTTAAAAGGTTTTTAGAATTAAATGAGGATCAGATATCTGAAATTTTATTTTTAAAAAAACAAATATTTTTTTTGTATCATATCGTTTTAATCATGTTTTACACCTTTTTTACGTAATTTACTAGTTAATTCTTATTTATATATATTGGGCAAACTTTAACATAATTATTGTGTTGTATAACAACTAGGTAAATAATGTAAAAAAGGTGTAAAACATGATTTAAAAGAATATGACAAAACGGTTGGTTTATTTTATGTGAAGTTTCAGATATGGGTTCCAAAAGAAAAAACTTTTTTATTTAACATTTTGCTAAATTATTAAAAATGAAGGCAGTTTTGTCTTGATCCATTTTCACATTTTGGTGGTTTTCGGAGCTCTTGTACAAAACAAACAAAACAAATTTCTTAACGTAAATTTTGTATTTTTAAAATGCAAAAGCAGTTGCCATTCGTAGACATACTGTATACAATTAGGATATTAAAAGTCCTCCTCTTCTTTACCTTTTACATGAGGCAAGATATTGAGATTAGGTCAAATTTAAGTGCAGGGCCGTGTATCCATTAGGCTGACTAGGTGACTAGGCTGCGCCCTAGGCTGTAGGCGCCAGACAGGGGAGTAATAGGCGCTAGTCAGGGGAGTTTTTAAGAAAGTTTAGGGTGAGTGGGGATTTTTGGTGACTAATTTCTTTGTGAATAAAGTGCTTGCTTACAAAATAGACGCGAAAACGAGGGAAGGACCTTTTTTTTTCTCTTCAAAAAATTATTTGGTAGAAAATAGGCGCTCCGGGAATTTTAGCCTAGGGCGCCTCAAAACAGTTAATACGGCCACTAAAACTAGTTTTTGGCATAAAAATGTTTGTGCTACCGTAACTGAGTGCCAAAGGGACACTAACATTTTATTTTTTTAATGGGGAGGCGGGTTATGTAACACTTCATTTTAAAGGCGTTTGATGTTTAACTTAACCCCACTTTGTTTTTTAAAATCGGCTCAGCCGTTTCACACTTATATAAGCCAATGTCAATAAAACCGCACTGATTGTACAGGGTATTCCATTTAAGGGAAAAAATGGAATATTTTTTTACTTTCCATATATTAAAAAAAAATCAAGATAGCCAATCGATGTATTTTAGCTCGGAGAATTTAAAAATCGTATTAAAAAAACAATTGATGCATAAAAATAAAAGACTTACGCCATAAAACTTGTATTTTTAAATTGAAAACCATATTTAATATTGTATTTTTGAATTCTATGGTCAATTCTGTGTTTTTATTAAGGGTACAACATGTGTATCTTATCTGTTTTTAAGTTATTGTCGCTTAAAAGGTCACATTTTTGGCACATTTATTTAAATATCTCAATATGAAATACAGGTAATGCAGGTGATTACCCAATACTTCAAAGTCATTTTTTTTATTTCTTTGAAAATTATTATTGTATCTTCTTTTTGCTTTACTGGCATTTTCTCCACACTTGTAATATAGCGTTAGTTCTGTAGTTTTTAATCACAGGAATAAATCATTTAAAAATCTAGTTTTAAAATCCACCATTAGGTAAAAACTTTAATGACTTTAAAGTATTAGGTAATCAACTGTATAACCTTTATTGTGTATTGATATATTTAATAAAATAATAGCCGAAAATATTACTCTTTAAGCGTCGACAACCCAAAAACAGTTAAAGACAGACATATAGTACCTTAAATAAAAAAACTTAGAATCGAGCAAAGAATTTAGAAATATAATTATAAATATGGTAGGTACTCCATTTAAAAAGTGCAACATTGATGACGTAATTCTTTTGTTTTTTATGCAGTTGTTTTTTTATGTCGATTTTCCAATTCTTCGAGCTAAAATACATCGCTGGCTACCTTGAATTTATTAGAAAATATGGGGAAAGTCAAAAAATATGCCAATTTTCCTCCTAAATTACATACCCTGTACCACAATATATTTATTCTTGTGCCCTGTACAGTGTTTAAGCCAAGTTTCTAACGGCTCCAAGTCTGGAACGCTTAGGAGATTGTTAGATACAAAGCAGTGTTTAAAAAAGACTTAAATGACCTTAAAAAAATTAGGTGCTACGGGACCCTCCCTTTCCATAAAAAATGGATGTTCTTCATTTTCAGTTGTGCTTTTGGCTGCCCATATTTTGTTTTTAAATATATAATAATGATTTCCTATGCAAATGTCATAGATAAAATGGTACAATCAAACAAAAAAGAGTTTTTAAAGGTGTAATCGGTGTTAGTTTGTTGTTTCAAGGATTACCAATATCATGTTTTCTGCTTTGATAGAACACCTTTGTTTGTCTGTCGGATATTTACCTAAAACACAAAAACTAGTTATTG
This sequence comes from Listronotus bonariensis, assembly GCA_014170235.1. Classification (NCBI taxonomy): domain Eukaryota; kingdom Metazoa; phylum Arthropoda; class Insecta; order Coleoptera; family Curculionidae; genus Listronotus; species Listronotus bonariensis. The sequence continues at coordinate 93,482 of JACEGR010003269.1, forward strand.
CCAGCTGTTTTACGATAATATTTTAAAAAATGCCAGGAAGTTAAAATTTTGGCAAATGGTTTCGGGTTTATAAAAATAGTTTATTAGTCTAGGAATTCTGACCTACATAATTTAAATGAGTTTAAAATATGTAAAAATAAAAAAAATTAAAAATGATTTAAAAGACAAAAAACATTGAATAAAAATTTTCATAGTCATACACACTTTAAGGGATTTTTCCAAATTAAAATAATCAAAAGTACGCTTTTTTATCTTTCTGACATCTCACGAAGGCATATGCCTAAATACCAGAGTACCGTGGGGGTCGGGCTATTGGATGTTTATGTGTGTGTGTGTGTGTGTGTGTGTGTCACACAGGATATTTTAGTTTTATTCAATGACCGTCATTTTGAAAGCAGGTTAAAACTTTAAAAAATATATATATATATATACAATTACGCCTTACCGACGATCAATGAGCTTATGCCAATGGTGGTCGTTATACAGGGTGTCTCCAAAAGGTTTCGAAAAAATTCTGCCACAAATTCCCTAGCCTTAAACATGACGCTCTAACAGAAATTATTTTAATCCAAAAATGAAATATTTCGGAGGTACAGAGTGTCAAAGTTCAATTTGGTTTTAGCTTTTTATTAATAATTTTGTTACTAATTGGTGTATGGTCACAATTGACAGTATTAGGCCAGAGGGAGTTTTGGGAGCGAAGAATTAGAATCTGCTGCGAAAGGGTTTTATAAAAATCTGATCTTTAAATGTATGAGTCTTTAGATATTATTAAAAAGAAAAATTCAAATAAACCTACACTCTAAATGCATTAACTTTTAAGATACAGAATGGAATGGAAAGAGTATTTTTTGTTAAAAAGTCTGTATCTAATAAAATTGAAACCAGATATTAATTTTTTATTTCACAAAACCCCCGTTAGCAAAATATTGTAACAGTTCGGCAATTATTAACAAAAATTAAAAAAAAAACAACTAAATTTTTGATAAATGTATCTCCGAAATAATCAGCTTTAAAATTAAGGTAAGTTGAATTAGATTTTATCTATACTACTAATATTATAAAGAGGTAAAGTTTCTAAATTTGTTTGTAAGCGCTAATTTTTGGAAGTACTGAACTGATCATAAAAATTCTTTTACAGTCAGAAAGCTACATATGTAATTTGGGAGTGCTATATTTTATTATGATTGAACAAAAAGGGAAAAATATAATTATCCGCCAACGAGGTGAGCATGGGTCGGCTAGTATTTTTAATACTTTGGAATTTGTGTTGAAGATATGTTCTGTATTGGTTCCGCGGATTCATTTAATTATTGGTATTTATTTCGGTGCATGCAAATAGGACCGCTTTTCCTAAAACAAAATCAAGAAAAAAGCCTAAAAAATGTATCACCTTTTTTGTAAATTATAAATCATAAATACACCAATTATGTATGTCACTCATAACACAAAATGTGACATTTAATGTCAAAAGGTTTTTAAATATTTGGATTTTGGGGGAGGGGTTTGATATTGTTTTAGGAAAAGCGGTCCCATTTGGCGTGTACCCAAATAAATGCCATCAATCTGGAATCTGTAGTAGAATTTTTTCGACAACTTATAGAGACGCCTTGTAAAAACATTGACAGTAAAATATTTGTTCGTACAATCATTACACTTAAGTCCAATAAAATGTCTGTAAAAATAGACATATTGTATTATGGTAAGACACGGAAATTTGAGTGTGCATGATTATCCGTAGTTTCGCTAAGTTTGCGTTTAATGTCAAGAAACGTGATCTTTTCTATTGTAATCTAATTTATGAAATTTGCAAGACACGCTTGTCAATAATTACAAGGTTTGTGTGAACTATCTACCTAAATAATCTCTTCTAGCTTTTATAATATTTGGTATTTGTTTAGGCGTATTAAAGTTGGTTATGAGAAAAGGAATATCACATAATTTATTTTACCGTTTTCTTTTATTCTACTCTAAGATTAAAATGATGTTTTTACAAGATGTAAATGATTTATAAAAATGCTTTTTTGATAATTATCATGAAAATTGATAATTATCATGAATATAAAGTATTCCATTTAAGTGCTCTTTTAAAAAATAGCTGTTTTTTTCTCGTTAACGTAAAGATAAGTACCTTTTTTAAATAGTGTTGCATCAATGTCACTTAATACCAGACTTCAGTATTCACAAATACTTTTTGAAGACCGAAAAAAGCTCATAACCAAAAAATAAAAATCTGTGTAACTGACACGTGCCCCTTTTTTAACCACCCTACTCTGTAAGCAACATATAACTAAAGTTTTTTTAATATCTTCGGATTATCCACGAAGCTTAAAAGCTTAAATACTAACGTACCGTGGGTGCTTTCAGCAAGGTAAGAGGAAGTTTGTTAACATGTGACTTAAAAACTTGAAGATTTTGAGGGAAGGAAAGACCTCCGCAGGTAGCACGTTCCACAAATTAGAAACTCTAGGAATAAAAGAACGAGCAAACTAAGAAGTTCGGGGCCTGTCTAGTTGGACCGTGTAGGGATGCATACGTGCGGCACCACAAGTTTCTCTGATGGTGATGCAACTAAAGCATTTATACTAGAGAATTCCTTGGAGCAGAAGCCGTAAAGTACCTAAAAAAAAGCGATAGCGATAGAAAAAGTCCTTATTAATAAATAAGTTATGGGAATTATTTACCCAGAATAAAAAATTAAGATAAGGTCCCTACTAATAAAATATGTACCTTTTCATTCAGAGCCCCGAGCTCACCACCGGCCCTGCTTGCGCCCCTCTAAATTCGGCCCTGATCTTGTGCCCAAACCTCCCATGTGTAAAAAAGTATCGCTTTATGCACTTGTTACACAAATTTCTATTATTGACATTGTTATCGTGTTACGACAAATTTTTTCTACAGAAGCAATGGAAGTCAATTTGACCATTTATTTTTTATCTGATTTTTCACTTAGTAGTCATAAACGTGCTGTACTTCTATATAATACCTCGTACAGTAACACTGTCCTTATAAGGAATCGGTCTGTGTTAGTCAACATTCAACTGTTTATGCTAATGACGTATCCGACACTTTAAAAACACCTCGTGAAATTAAGACCTACCGGTAGAGAATTGGAGTCTTACCATATTTGGACCGTTGGAATAGGCAGAATAGTACCATGACGTGCAATAATACTATTTTGGGTTTTGTATAATGCATTAGAGACCGAACTAAAGTGCGTTTCACCGAAGGTTTCTAAGTCACATGAGATTAAAAGAAGTACCTTAAGTAAGTGCTGAAATGACAACCCCTTTTAAAGCATGCTTAGTGATGTACATGGCAGAAAACTAATTTGTTTTTTTTTTCTGAAGTTAATTAGTCTATTTGGCTTTATACAGAGTGTCCGGAAGGTAGGTCAAAAATGAAAGGGGTAATAGAATGAGCCAAAATAATGTTAGTACTTTTTATAAAAAAAAAATCTATCGCGTTTCGTTAGAGGATATTGGGCCATATGAATAAAAAGAAGCAAATGCTTTTGTAAGACGTTTAGGACATGTTTATATGAAGTTTTTTTTTCATATTTTTTGTTGTAGAATCGATTGGTTAAGTTTGTCGGTTGAGTTACTGGACACCCTGTATGTATGTAGGTAATTTGATGAAAACTTTAGAATCTGCAAAGCTTGATTTGTGTGCCAAATATCAACTGGATTGGTTAAAAAGTAAATGCAATATGGCGAAAAACCCAAAATAAAAATTGAACTTTGACGGCTTGTAACTCGAAAACGAATGACATTTTGAAAAATATTTATGAAGCTCTACCCTTATTTTGTCAAGTAGAATCACCCCCTTAAGTTTGGAGATCGATTTATGAATCACCCTGTATGTAGTATCAAATTAAAGAATGCATTTTTTTCTGGTGCAATATAAAGCTCAATGTGATTATTATATTTTTAATTCAGTACCTACTAAAGCCAAGTACGGCCATCCAAATAAGTATTTTTGTAATCATAAATTCTTATTGGAGGCCTTGCTTTAAAACCAGTTATTCTCAATTTATAGTTTTTATATTTAGATTTTGGCAATGCGTAAATACGAAAAAGGGTCAAGTAAAACGGTTTTACTTATTCGATTAATTTATGTGTCCAAGAAAACCCAAAAATCTCATTAGCCATTTTTTTATTAGCACATACACCTCGTATATTAAGCTGAATCCTTATAAGGAGTTTGACTCAAAATGAGAGGCGATTTAATGAAATAGGATTGGAAGCTTGTAAAACGCAAACGACCACTATAAATTGTGCAAAACACGCTTATAGAATAAATTAGTGTTTTTCAAAGCCGTCTTTTAGCACTCAATACAAAATGGTGAATGTAGAAAGCAAATAAATTGGATAATTAGCAATCCTTGCTCTTCTGGCGGCAGAAAAAAATCCGTAAACATGTTACAATTTATTTAGGACAAGTTAATACTTATTTTTGGAAAATGGCGAAAAAAACTTTTTCTTTTTAATGGTGCGTAATTTTTATACACTGTGTCCCAAGATAGGTGTTACGAGAGGACAAATAAACCAATAATTTTTGAATTTTTAAACGAAATTTTGGAAAACTGGTCACATGGTCCAAAACTAAGAAATAAAAAAAACTTCAATTGGTATTATACATTACTAACAATACAAGAAATGCCCAGGAACTAACTATTTTTATTTTTTTTAATAAAACAAAATTGTATGATAAGTAAATGTAGAAAATTAAATTTTATGTCAAAATTTAAAGTTAAAGCATGAGAGTACAAAAAATGCAATTGTCAATTTTTTACATTACGCATTAAGACTTAAACAATGGGCAAGAGGGAACAAAATTTAAAAGAAAATTTAATAATTTTCAGTATTTTTGTAAAATACGCTGCCTTAAGGCAAGGATTTTAAAAACTGTTAGTGGATAATGTAAAAAAATTGACAAAAATATGTTTTATACTGTTATTCTTTAAATTTTAAATTTTGTCCCAAAATTTAATTCCTTGCAACATTTACTTTAACAATTTTATCCTTTTTATGTTCTCTTGTAACACCTATCCTTAAACACACTGTATAGTATACTAAGTGCCATTTTTTTTATCATAGACGTGTCAGTAAATAATTTGGTCTCTGATACTATTGAGAAAATAATAATAATAATAAATACCTACTTAACGCTTTTCTTTTTTAGCGCATAATGAGTTTTATGCTAAAACTAAAGCTAGTTTTACACTTATCAAACTTCTTGTTAACTAACTTGGACCATGTTTACCTTGAAAAAATTTGACAGTAAAACAGCAAATTGGATATCAAAGAAATTTATGGTCGCCTTGTCAAATTTGTTTGAAGGATAAGAACACGTCCTACTTTTCGTTAAATATTTGTCGCAAAACTACCAACTTAATGGATTAAAAATTGACAGTTGGCAACTACTTAACCTCGATTTTATCGTGATTTCGTGGTGTTTAGTTTTTGTTGTGGTTTTCCTTGAGTGTTTATTTAAATATTTTAAAGAACAACTTGGAATGCGCTTGTTAAAATGAAATATTTGCTTTTTAGGAAAAACTAAAAGATCGTTTGGATCTAATTAATTTCCTTAGTTGGCAAGTTTACCTTTAAGAATTTCGTCAAAAATTTATATTAATTTATACATGTCCTCAAACAAATTGTATCAAGTATTTGATCAAACTTATTTGACAAAAAGGTTGATAAGTGTAAAACCAGCTTAGCCTGCCCAAAATATTGTAAGGCGTGCCACAAATTGCACTTGTGCCAATGGTTCGCCATCTCAGCAGTCTATTATACAGTCCTTGTCTAAATTTAAGATCCCCCTTCTAACTTTTGAATTGTAGTAAGTGATTTTTTGGTAAAGTTTAATAATTTTCCTTATATTTACTCCTAAGTAGGCATTCTACAGTTGTGCATGCCAAATAAGTAAATTAGGAACCGAACTTCGTCATTCATTTGTTTTTGTATTCCCTGTTGTTTCCATTGCTTGCAATAGTTATTTTTGTACCAAGGGCGTAAAATAGAACTTTTACGTCTGCGGCTGAAAGTTGTTGCTCGAGCTCCGCGGGGACAACAATCAGCTGTGGGCGTAAAAGTACTTTACGCTAGAGGTGCAAACAATATTTTTGGTACGACTGAAATTAATATACAAGCATTCTCTGTAGTTAGGAGAAAATTTCCCAGCTTTTAATGTTTTAAATTGTAATCAGTATACTTTTAACATATGTTTAATTAAATAAATTGTTGTTTTACAAAAAAAAGGGGCAATTATTTAATTTTATTATTGTTTTATAAATGTATAAATGCGGGCGTTTTTAATACTTTTTGCCCTAGGGCGTAAAAGTGCTATTTTACGCCCTTGTTTGTAAATGCGGGCGTTTTTGATACTTTTTGCCCTAGGGCGTAAAAGCGCAATTTTACGCTCCTCAAATGGGGGCCTAAAATTGTATTTTACGCCCTAGGGCAAAAAAGTATTTTCTTGTCCTTTAAAATCTATATAAGTTCTAAGTCCTGTAGATAATGAAGTAAGTGTTTCTGTTTTTACATATCTATTAAATTTGTAAAATAAGTATGGAAATTGTAGGATGTTCTACTATTTTAAAGAAAAGCCAAAGTGTCTATTTATAATTTAACCGTGTGTTTGTGTCATTGACATTAGAAAACGTAAACTGTCGGCCAGCCTAGAGGAAAAGCTAAAAACACAAATTTTGCTGAAGTTCACGCCCGTCTAGAAATAATTTGTGTTTGTTCCGGTCTTTAAAACCGACAAAGTTGTATATGAAATATTCACTTGTTTACTAGTTCAAAAGAAAATTGTTAACGATTCTTGGTATATTGCTGGAAATATGAGATGTAGCTTATTTTGCGATAAACTCTGTTGTTTTGATTTACGGCGGAAGTTTTGAATGTGTATATAAACCTATTTTAAGACAAAGGATTTTTACAATTGCAGTGACAATGTAGTAGGAGAGTCAACGATGCTAAATGTGGATTTACTTGAGCGTCTTAGAGACCTATTGGGTTGCAACGCTTAGATGATAAAATAATGTTATATATTTTAATAATAAACCTTTCATTGGTGGGGAAGCGACTATAGATTTTTAAATACGTCAAAAAATACTGTTAATATTTGGACTTGTGGATCGCATTGAATTATATATTTTTCGTTTTCCGTGAATTATTTTCTTCAATATAAACAAATAGCCACCCTCGACAATGTCAAAAGGACGATCTCTTTTTACAACTAAGTCGCCCTCCGGTTTTTTACGTCACTCTTAAACTGATATATAATATAATATACAGTGTGCCTTATTAAAAAAAAATCCACCATGTATATTATCACCGTTCAAATGAGCTTTAAGAAAACACCACATTAGGTACATCTATAACTTTATTAGTTTTGTAAATATGGCCATCCAAATAAGCCACATCTTTTAGTTCTCCTAGCAGGTACTTGTGCTCATCAAAAACGCCTGTCAATTTTTTTTTTTAACCTTAGATTAGATTAGATTAAATTAGAATAGGGCCGGGATAACCCATGCATTGAAGCCACTCGGCTTATTGTGCGCCCTGTCTTTTTCGTCTGGGTGATGTCAGCCAGACGGGACCTACAGCTTAACGTGGGTTCTGAACCACGGTCCTATGAGCGACAACTTAAGACCTCGTCCTCACCCAGGGGGCACTACTGAACCTACCAACTGAGTGGGGTCCGCAAGTCTACGCCGTAACACGGCAAAGTGTGTTACGGCGTCCTGGTCCTTTGGTGGCCTTCAGCGTCGGTACATTTTGCACTTTGTCCGTCTGGTCTTGAGCTAACCACTAAATTTCCGACCCACTTATAAATAAGTATTTGGCCTCAGCAGGATTCGAACCCACCTCACGTCCATTGTGCCCTCAACAACTTAACGCCTTACACGCTAAGTTATCACCGGACTTTTTAAACCTTACTCATCAACTAAATCCTAGAAAAATTTAAATTTCAAGCTTATAGCTTCAAGCTTTTTTATTTTATTATCATTTTTTAAACTTTCAAAAATATCCAGGGTGATGAGGTGCAGGGCTGATGCTTGCCAGGTGATGATTTTTGTGCTTAACATGCTATAACTCATTACACATTTCTAGCCTTACAGGCCAAACGTTACTCGAAGGGTTCACTAGCTCTAAGACTATTATAGCTTGGAGCTGTAGAGATAATGAGTAAGGGTACCTCGTAACAATCGAATCCAATTGAACGGATCGCATTGAACCTAATACTGTGCCTTTCATCTTAGAATTTATCGGATACAGATTATCCGGTTCTAATTTCTTTTAAATTTGACAAATAAAAGTTTAAAAGTATATACTATGTCAATGAAAGAAAACAAATAAAAATAAACTTTTAACCTTACTTTTGTGGCATTTTTTAATTAATTTCATTTAATTTCAGAAAATAAAAACAAAATAATAACGCAAACCACTAAAGAAACACTTATTTTAAATATTTTAGCAAATATTTAAGCTTATTTTATTTTTCACTATTTGGATTCTACACTTATCAGTTGTTTTATTTAACTGTCATTTTTCAAACATTTTCCAAAACCGTGAACATCGTACAAATAGAACCTCCGATAGGACTGAACGCAATTCAAATCGCTTGAAAATAAGGATTGACCTATGGCGTTCAATCCAAGTCCTTACTCAATCGTGTGTATCGCAATTTTTTGTCGGATCGGTTGAATCGGATTCAGTATAACGATGTACCCTTAGTCAATAAATATTTAACACAATTTTCAGATTTGGATGGCCACATTTTTAAAACTATAAAAAATAGACATATTAGATGTGGTATTTTCTGAAAGCTCTTTAAAATATTTATTGAATGTTAATTTAAAAATGCCAGTTTACTATTAAATTCCTGAGGATGGCCATATTTTCAATTTTTTAAAAAGTGGACCAGGACTGGGACTTTTTTAAAGCTCTTTGATAGGTCTTTTAAATTATGATATAATATACAGGGTGTTCCATTTAAAAAAAATATATTTTTGCAATAAATCGAAAACACGATGTTCAATTGTTTTTTTGGCAGCACGTTAATAACCGGAAAAAATACTACAACTTTACTAATTTAACCGACCATGTATCTCCAATAATAAAGAAGTTAGCAATAATGCTGACTTAAAAATGATCACCGTGTATATAATACTAAAATTTAGATCAGAACAGAACACGGTTTCAGAATATTAATATATTGGATGTAATTTAATTGATGGCCAAAAATACAGGGTATAATTCCTTAACTTATTTTAGAAAAAAGTTTATATAAACATATTATGTCAAAACGTCTTAACTTTTTAGATATAGGTTTCATTTTCAAAAAAAAAAACAAAAAATTTTAAAAACACATATTTCAATAAAAACTGTTATACGTGATTTAAACCTTTTTTAAATCACTTTTTTTATTTTTGTTACATAATTGCTAAGTAAAAATTATAAAACCTAAATTTTAAAAGAAAAAGATTCCGCAATGCTTCTTTTATGGTCTAAAAATTTGCAATTTAATGATTTTTTTCTTAAACCGAGTCTTAAACTAAATAAGATACGAAAAGAAATTAACAGACATAAAATCAGTATTTTTATTTGCTTAATCTAAAGAAAGCACAAATATTTTACACACATTTAAAAATCAGTGGCGTACCGGTTTTTGTTGGAAATATTCCTTTAGTTGCCTCTCGCGACGCCACTGGACTTATTAAATGTAATTAAGTTAGTGATAAATTATCCCTTTAATGTCATTTATATTATTGCCAATTAAAACAAAATTGAATAAGGAATAGTTGGGATATATATTTTTTTAAATTTTAACACTCTGTATCTCAAAAGTTAAGAGGTTTAGGACATATGTTTATATAACTTTTATTCCTAAAATAAGAAATTAGACCTTATATTTTTAGCCATCAATTTAATTACACCCTGTATAATAGAAAACCATCTTCAAGCCATGTCTTGAAATCTGATAATGGTTTTCCGCGCTTTTGTTTAGAAATACCATTACAATTACTCGAACGGAAATACCAGTTAATTTGTAAACTTGCTTACAGCTATATTTGGATGTATCCTAAAAGTAATTAAAATTTTATATTATTTCATCAATTTTTATAGATAAAACGTTTTAACTTTATCTATAGCAATAATTTTACCACGTGAGGTCGTAAAAATAGTTACACCATTATTTCTACATGCAATAAAACTCTTATTAAGGTATGGAATAAATGCCAATCTAATTCCCATTAAAGATTACTAACAGAAAATATGTATTTTGCAAAAAGTGTCGATCGGTCAGCAACCAGCTATTTTTTTTTTAAAAGGGTATATTTAAAGTATTTTGATTTTATATAATATTTTTTATATTTAATATACAGGGTACCAGGAAAACTCATATCATAGATTACGCTAAAATAATATAGGTACTTCATTAATAACTTTTAACGGTTGCTACAGTATTAATATCTGGGTACCTAAATTAACTTATTCTAATTATCCTTTCCATACGTTACGTCCATACTGCTTGTTAATAAGGTTGATTATACCGGGTGAAATCATGTTTTTAGGTTTTTGCAAACCCTGTATACAAAATCAACATTTTCTTTTCGTATCCCATCCTTTATTCGAGAAATAAAATTATTGGTTTATTTATCCTCTTATAAACCCCATCCGTGGACAGTCTGTGTATAAAGAATATAAAAATTTTATTAGACCGTGAATTTTCCAGGTTTTCATAGTATTTCACTAGTCAGAGTTGGGTTGTATTAGAATACTCAGTATTCTGAATAGTATTCAGAATACATTATGCCTGTATTCGAATACATTTATGTGTTTGGTATTCGGTATTCGGTAGAATACTTTTTTGGTTAATATTGGGGATTTTGTATTCGAATACTTTTTGAGTATTCGAATACCAGCATTCCGAGTGTAAGCAGTATTCGAATACCAAAATTGTCATGAGTAGAATATCAAAAGGGAACAAAAAGTAAGGAAAAATGAGATAAGGACCTGTTTTTTTTTGTAGTATTCGAACCTTTTTTCGGGTATTCGTGAATACCGAGTATTCGAATTCTTTTTTCTTCCAAGTATTCAAATATTCGATATTCGAATACTTTCTTTTTCCGGTATTCGTATTTCTATTCGAATACCGATTTTCAGTATTAGACCCAACTCTGTCACTAGTGAACAATATCTTTCAAACTTGTTTATAAAACACTAGCGGACACGTGCCCCCTTCGTTGGGCTTTAATATCTGAACTACTTGTTTAATCATAGTAAAATATAGCCCATAACACTCCTAAATAGTGTAGCTTTCTGATTGTAAAAAAAATATGATAGGTTAAGTACTTCCGAAGATTAGCGGCTACAAACAACCCCACAAACAAAGTTACAAAACAACTTGACGTAGGTACTAATAATACGTATTTTCAAATAATTTCACTTTTTTACAACCTAATATCGTAATGTAGTTAATTTCTGATTGTGTGTGAAAGCAATAACATTACAAAGTTTTTACTTTTGGTATTTTCTTGACCTCCTTAAATCCACTTAAAAATGAAGATGACTTTTGTTGGTATTGATGGTGCTTACCTTAATATAAGAGCCAAGTTTGACTTAACACGTTTTTATAGACAAGAATTTATAGATTCATTAAAATGGAATTAGGTATATTAAAAAACAAAATATATTTCGTAATTCCTACTTTGTCAGATTTGGACACAGTTTTAAAGGTTAGAATTTTAAAAAATTAATTTGTATTCGAAAGGATGCACTTTGATAGTGGTCCCGTTGGAACTAACCAGAACTATAGTCATGATCTGATTGTGAAGTCCTTAGGAAATAAAAATGCCTAATTTTTATAGACACGTACATATTTTTCTTATATTTTCTAAAATTATTCAGATTTTTTCATCCTGTAAATGGATTTAGAGATGGAGATAAAGTAGTGATAAACAAAAAAGAATAACATATTTAAATTACCTTAAAAAAATAGTTATATTTATGTGGTGTATTGTCTTGTCGGTCACTTGTAGCTCTTTTTCTTAGAGTTCATTTGCGAAGATAATATTTTTTTCACTGCTTACCTGAGCAATTGCTATTACATATTTACTCCATTCCCTAATGTGGATTAATATTTCTCACCCTAGGTAAATAATGATAATAAAAACACCTGGGTAAATAATCAGAACAATTCTCATATCAAAATTTGACACATGCCAAATTTTTACATAAATAAAGCCAATCTGAATTACTGTATTTCTTTTATGCTCCAGAACCGCCCGGAACGACACCACAAGTGTTTCTTTTACAATTTTTTGATTTTTTTATGTCGTAGAACCGTTCTTGACACTATTGACAGTTTAGAGAACGGTTCTGCAGGGTAAAAGGAATACACTGATTAAAAACACGCTCCAGTCTACTTGATGTTTGATACATTCAACAAAATTACTAATGCCTCAATTTAAATTTTTTAATATGTCAATATCATGTAATGTAGTTAATTTCTGATTGTGTGTGAAAGCATTAACATTACAAAGTTTTACTTTTGGTATTTTCTTGACCTCCTTAAATCCACTTAAAAATGAAGATGACTTTTGTTGGTATTGATGGTGCTTACCTTAATATAGAGCCACGGTTTACGACTTAACACGTTTTTATAGTCGGAATTTATAGATTCATTAAAATGGAATTAGGTATATTAAAAAACTAAATATATTTCGATAATTCCTACTTTGTGTCAGATTTGGACACAGTTTTAAAGGTTAGAATTTTAAAAATCAATTTGTATTCAGAAAGGATGCACTTTGATAGTGGTTCCCGTTGGAACTAACCAGAACTATAGTCATGATCTGATTGGGGAGAGAGTCCTTAGGAAATGCCCCTGCCTAATTTTTATAGACATGCATATTTTTCTTATATTTTCTAAAATTATTCAGATTTTCATCCTGTAAATGGATTTAGAGATGGAGATGGTGCAGTAGTGATAAACAAAAAAGAATAACATATTTAAATTACCTTAAAAAATAGTTATATTTATGTGTGGTGTATTGTCTTGTCGGTCACTTGTAGCTCTTTTTCTTAGAGTTCATTTGCGAAGATAATGGCTTTTCACTGCTTACCTGAGCAATTGCTATTGCATATTTACTCCATTCCCCTAATGTGGATTAATATTTCTCACCTAGGTAAATAATGATAATAAAACACCTGGGTAAATAATCAGAACAATTCTCATATCAGGTTTGACACATGCCGAAATTTTACTTACGCCAGCACAATCTGAATTACTGTATTTCTTTTATGCTCCAGTGGAACCGCCCGGAACGACACCTGGGAGAAGTGTTTCTTTTACAATTTTGATTTTTTCTTTTTATGTGGTAGAGACCGTTTCTTACGACACTATTGACGGTTTAAGGGAACGGTTCTGCAGGAATAAAAGAATACACTGATTAAAAACACGCTCCAGTCTACTTGATGTTTGATACATTCAACAAAATTACTAATGCCTCAATTTAAATTTTTAATACGTCCAATGTTAGCAGTAAAAAAGGAAAGTACATATATATGCCTTGGGTGACGCGGCTATGATTTATAATAATAATAATGGCGGCTCACTTCCTGCAACCCACGAGGTATACAGAGGAGTGTTTCACAACTTATCCAGTGCAGACAAGCTTTCAGGGCTAATTCAACAATAAATAATATGACAAAAAACTTTTTAAATATTTTTAACGCACCTGTAGTTCGAGAAACTTTGGGACAAATATTTTTATATGAAGTTTTTTTTATGTTTTTTTTTTTTTGGTACGATTTAAAAATAACCATATGAGGTGATTTTCTTACTCAGAATTTGATCGTATCGATACGAAATGATCATGCCGAAAATTGGTTTTTTTTATTTATTTACGCGAAAACCGTACATCAGGCTAAAATAAGTCAAAGAGTCAAATTTGTTCTAAATCCAATGAGAAGTTGAAAAAATATTTTTATTTTTAGAAAATGCAGTGGCATACCATTTTTTGATTAAAAAATATTAACTTTAAACCCTCATGGACGACACTGGTAATAATTTTTCTTGTATGCCAAAAAATGTGTTTTGGTGCATAAGTAGTCCCTAAATTTTTAAAAGTATCTCAATTGGTATAAGAGCTCATATAAAAAAACAATAATTTTTACAATTTTAACACCCTGTAGTTCGAAAACTAAGACGTTTAGGACATTGTTTATATGATTGAGTTTTTTTGTGGAAACACCATGTATATGTAATATACTATTAGTTAGTTTGCAAGTGAAGTATATTTAAATATTTTGCAGAATCATGCTTTTAATTTCAGTCAAAGAAGCTTTTTAAAGTTATTACTATGGGAGAAGACCAACAGTTTTTAATACAACAATGAGATATACCATGTCCCAGTAGTTTTATTTTTTTAGCCGCTTCATTTGAATAAATTACTTCTACAAGGCCATGACTGCATTCATCCCTTTTAAGTGTTGAATTTTTCAAGTATCGCATAACACTTAGAGTACTATATTATTTATTATAACAATGAAATCTAAAGGTGGGATTGTACACTGCTTTGAGCTAAGCCTCTTAATTTAGAAAGCATAAGAGCTAAAGTCGGGCTTTTTTTCTGACTAAAAATAAAAGAGACTTCGCAGTAAGTGCACTTTCCTGCGTGTAGCTTTGACACTGCCTGTAATCACAACCAGTTACTAACCGATAATAATATTATTACCATACTTTTTACGACAAACTATTTTCACTTAAGGTTCACAATGTGGCACTAGGTAGCCACATTGTGCATTCGTATCTATTTATGAAGTACATGTACGTATCTTTAGCTTCAGTTCATTTACAAGAATGTGTTTACAGCCATATGTAAAACCAGACTACAGCATTGTTGGGGAAATAATAAGTGCTATCGCCTCGACTGATATCACGTACGAACGCAGTGAATGAATGAAAATTCACAACAATTTCCATTGTTTTATAGAATAAAGAAATGTTTTTTTGATTTGTTGAAAATATATATTTTAAATTACTGATATGGA